>JAOXYB010062868.1:0-10506 GCA_028565635.1 Phoronis ovalis
TCCAAATTTTTGAATATCGTTACGGTAGCAATCCAAAAAAATACAGTGAAAAGTATACAATCCAAATCCAAAATTTTAACTCGGCTGCACACCCCCACCAAAAAATAACCTGAGTACCCCCCCGGGTTTCAATGTCGGATGGTAAACAAAAATTTACTTTACCATCCACTGTGTTTGGAAAGTATCTTCATGTCATATCATTTCACTCGATTTTTAACTTTTTAATTTTTCAGTGCAATTCTTTTTACTACTCTTTTAATGATAGTTTTTCTATTAAGATATTCTGAACTCCATGTATTTATTGAGCAATCTCAGTTGCATGCATATCAAATATAAAAACAATGCTGCATATCCTATAAATAGGATAAGCAGCAAAAAACATTCAAAGCACTCCTTGGCTAAAACAAATTGAACAGGGTGACATGAATATTTTACCAAAGGGAATGGTAAACAATGGAGTTGCTATGTATAAATGTGAGAAAAAAAAATTGTGTGAGCTACACTTCTTTATTTTAATTGATTATACAGTTCATGCATGCAATAATTGACTTAAAATCTTATCAAACCCTTTTAATAATTGGAATTCATGTGATTGGAACAGTGGAATAATTATTTTAATAATAAAAGAGACTATCATAGTACACTACATTACTTTATACACAACATACATACTGACAAAAATTGACAACATTTTTCTATCAAACAATGTTATGTTTGTCATGGAAACACTTATACTTTAACTAATTTGGCAAGATAGCAGCTAGCTGGAAATACAATTCCATAAACAAAAACAAAATGAAACCCTAGACTAATAATACAGACAAAGTCATTAATTTATAGCACCTAACTTAATATGACATGACAAAATGTTACAGAAAAAGTTCAGTACCCTTTTATTAGAAATGTAAAATTTCAAATATGTTTCAAACTGCATACTTTGGTGAATATCTAGCTATATGAAAAACCAGATCAACATTTTTTTTAAATAAATGTTATTGTTTTAAATGTTATTTTACTCTTCAAACTGAAAACAATGAAGTGAGATTGATGTTTTACTATACATATGTACAAATGTTTATCTTAACAACACATGAACTTCATTAAAATAATACATTTCAACCATACCTGGCAGAATATTATCAAACACAGGAACATGCAGAAACAAAAACTAATATATAGACTGTTAGAAACAGCACCTTACAAATAAACAACCAATAAACTTGAAAGTATTGTAAAACAGCAGATTCTACCACCCTGCAAAAGTTGGCACAAATTGTGTAGTGAGTATTATTTTTAAAAACTTTATAACACTCAATTAAAACTATGCTATAATACTGATTATGTACCTTGTACACCTTAAGGAAGCCCTCGATTTCGTTGTTGGCCATCTTGTGACCATGCTACACTTGGTTAATTTTAAAAACATAAATAGTGATTGCAAATAATCCATGTTTTGGCACATTAGGAAGCAATACAAATAAACAGTCTAAAAGACAACAAACTGTTAAATGATAGCACCGCAAGAATCAGTGTTGAAAACTAAATTTATCTACTTATTTTATTGCTGTTAACACACAATTATTCTATAAGCTCTAATCTGTACAATCTTTGGCACATGTGAGAATGATTTTTCTTGGAAGTGACTATCTAATTATGTGACTCATAGTGGCTACAGTTTACTTGAGTCGGATGGTGTATTTCTTTCCCTCAAGTATACTGATATAATTGTCACCAACAGGTTGTGTTTCTTGCCAGTAATGATTACACACCTTTCGTCACATGATTATGACAGAACAACTATCCTGAGAAAAGAAAATAACAATCAAAATCCAATATAAAATCGCAATACAACAAACATATCATACAACTACAACAGATCTATATACAATACATTATGCAAATTCACTCTATCGTGGGCATCTCTTTTTAAAAAATACAAGATAGAACAAAACAATATTTTATCTCAAAAAACATTCATTGATACTCCATTCATAGTACAGTGTACAACAAATATATTTCACAACAAAAAATTTAGATTTAAAAGTTTTTTAAATCTGATTGTACCAAGCAATTCTTTAGTTTACACAGCATATGTGTATTGAATTGTCATTTTCTGATAGATTGTCTAGTATCCGCTATTAACTATTTATCAATGTTGATGTACTTGTCAGCAAAGTAAAAAATTATATACTTTTCAATTCAATCAACTAAAATTTAAAGAATCAAATAGATTTTTAAAATGAAAATAAACATCTAACACGCCTATAAAGTAAACAAATCAATAAAAATGTAAAAATTAATTTGGTCCAAAAATCAAGAAGTTTTTAAAACATGAAACATTTTAGTTCATAACAAACTAATTTTTAAATTGTGAATCCTTGAATACTTATGGTGGAGTTTTCCATAAAAGTAAATAAAAATGTATTAAACTACCTCAGTGACTCTAATTTTCTTAACATAGTTTTAAACATTCTTGAAAAAAATATTTAAAATGACTGTTTGGTAAACTGGTTGCTGTTTGAAACCAAGATGAACATGTTACAGTCATTACAGGTTGTTTAAACCCACTATTTCTTAACTTGTAATTTTTTGCTCTACATGACATATGGTCCCAACATAAAAAGTTATTCTATACTGTAATGAATGTAGATGAATAAAATATGAACAACCAATGCAAGCTTTGACTCCACTGAGCAAATTCATCCCCAAATGTAAATTCACCTTAATTTACACCTCACTTAAAGAGGCTTTATGAAACCAAACGGCTCACATAGCACTTAATTAGGATTACATTTAAACATATTTGTTTACCACAGTACCACCTACTAAACATTTCATTTATTTAAGAGTACCGACTTTAATAACTTTTTGTCCATTAACCATTTGGGAAGACAAACAATGAATCCTAGACATCCCATTTCATTTTAAATATTGGTTAATTATTTGTTAACTTTCTTTTCACTCTGACAGTGGAATTTCTTCACCAGCTTCAAGTGCAGCTTTGATTGGCTTGCAGTATTTATAGCGATGATTCATGTGTTGACTGTAGGAACCTGTAAGGAAAAGTGTCCAATGAAAAATACTCAGCCTTGAAAGATATTTTTTACTCATCAAGTAAATTATATATCAGGTATGGAAAAAATTCAGCTCTGTTTTCTTCTGGGACTTGCATGTATGTTTCAATACAGTATTTTTTATTTCAAGAAGCTGCAGTAGAAATAGTAACAGATAAGTTGCAACAGATACTTTTTATATCTATAATTTATTATAAACACTGACATCATTTGAGAATAGTTCCCTACCTGAATGGCTGAATCGCTTTCCACATTTCTTACATTCAAATGGCTTCTCCCCACTGTGCAGGCGCCTGTGCTCTGTCAAATGATGCTTATGTTTGAACGATTTTGCACAAATGTCACAATGGAATGGCCGTGCACCTGGAAAAAGCACATGTAACAGTTAATTTTCACAATTCAAAACGAGGGATTCTACTTTTGATGTATCTATTGTTTACAAAATATAATCCTTATGATTAATTTTAAAATTTTAAATACTATAAATTAAGATGCAAATCAAGGATTCTGGTTTCTACTAGTAGAATGCACATTCCTTACTTTAAATTTAGTCCTAAACTGCAGTTCTTGTGAAACCAGATGTTTCACATCAATTGCAAGCTGTTATCACATTAGGTTTCACAATATATGTAAAGCTTTGCAAATTGGAGATTTTTTTTTCTTAAAAATACAATTATGTGCCATAACAAACAAAACTGGCAAAGTAAGTTTATGTAAATTAGGAAAGTCTATATCTATAATAAAAAACATTAAATTCATACTACTGCAAATAAACAACTGATTCCCATTCAAAAATTACTACCCCATTTTACAGACTTGACAACATATAGAGCCTATAGGTATTGTATAATATCTAATTTTCTCCGATGAAAATAACCTGTTATAAACAAGCATAAGCATACACACAGTGAAAATTAGATTATAACATTTGGAGTAAACCACAGATAAAATTATTTTTTGTGCAGTAAAATGTTCATCCTGGTTGATAATCCTTACCAGAATGTTCATATTTGTGACGTGCAAGAGAACTCTGTTTACTAAACATCTTGTCACACTGGTCGCAAGCATACATTCCCTCATCAATATCAACTTTATGGTGTTTCCAAGATTTGCGTTTCTTCTTGTGGGGGTGCATCTCATCTCCTGTTAGGGGACTGTCAACAAATTCCATTTCAATCTCTTCAGCTTCAACCTAACAAGTATTAAAAATAACCTTTTAATTAGATACTTAACTAGTGATCAAAAAATATTTTAACTACAATTAAAATTATAGTAAGGCAAGTGGACCATTTTACCTTTCAGTATATCGTGATTTAGAGTTTTAAAAATTAAACAAAACTTGTTTATGATAGAAAATTTTTTTATAGGAAACCTTACAAATCTGTAAATAAATGAAAAATAGTGCACTTGATGAAACTGACAAATGAAACACAAAATACTCAGCTGAAGCAGTTCTAAACAACTTTAAAAGGCTCACCTGTCTCCAAGATTTTTTTCTAAGTCGTTTAACAGAGCCACCATAATCACTGTCACTGTCGTCACCAGATTGGGCTGATGAGTTACTATAACTTCCATGATCCAAAGTGTTATTCTCCTGGAAACGTCTATCGTATACTCGATGAGCCATCCACGAGGGTCGTTGCTTTGAAGGCGAAGACTCATTGTGTCTTTTGGGTGAATTAGTGCTGTTACGACTAAACATGCCTTCCTGCTGCATGTATTTAAAAATGGCAGAATCTTGGAAATTCTTCATATCTTGCAGATGTTCTTGTAGTTTTGAATTAGTATTACGACTGAAAAGTACAGCATGTCCATTTGTGTGTGGTGGACTTGATTTCTTGGAGAGATCCAGAGGCTGCACCTGTTCAGGTTGCTTTTGGAATGGTGGTGTAGCCTGGGCAATGCTAGCGTTTATTCCACTTTGGGTATATTGTGGAGGAGCAGTGTAGTATAAAACTCCTTGTGGAATGCTCTGAGAGACATACGGCTGTGGTACGACCGGAATGTATGCACCAGGCTTTAAGGATTCATTTAACCCATCTCCAGCAGAAGGTAGCTGCTGGGTCATTTGCTGAGCAGCCATTGTTGAAAAGTAGAGCAAATTTTTACCATGGCGTCTGTCTCTAGCTCTCATATTCTGAAACCAAACTTGTACAACTCGTTTTGGATATCCAACTTGGTTAGATAATTTCATCAATTCAAATTTTCTGGGCCTGGGATTAGTTTGATAGTAAGCCTTTAAGATGGCCAACTGTTCTTCATTGAAAAGTGACCTCGATCTGCAGCGTCCATTTTGCTCTTTCTCTGTACCATCATCCTCTTCATCAGATGTGATAGGTGTGGAGGGTCTTGTTGAACAATCAGATATCTGCTCTGCACCATCGTTGTTCTTATGTAGATCAGTACTTTTCTTACATAAGTAACGTTCATGCTGATGAAGTTCTACAGGGCTTTTAAAATTTTCATAGCAGAATCTGCAATACATTTTCTCTTCACTTTCACTTTCATATTTTAATTCATTTTCCAGTATATCTGCACTGGAGACCATATCAGGACTAACAGGCATTTTCGTTTCAGTTTCACTTGCTATCTTACTACTGGCAGTAGAAGCTACAGCAGCTAATTTGCTTAATGCTAGTTTATCTCTCTCATCAGAAGATTTCTGCTGCTGAGTAACAGTAGCATCAACAATTTCCAAAACCTTCTTAACAGCATCTTTTGCATCAGTTACTTCCTTAACTGGCGTACTTGGGGCAGATTTATTTGGCACTGGCGAAATTCTCCCATCTATATCAGGTTCCGTTTTTGGCACAGTTTTTGCTTGATGATTGGCTGATTTTAGAGAAGCTTCTATAGGTGCTTGAAGACCATACAAAGCTGGCAGATTAGGGATCATAGCACTGGCAACACTATATGGCAAGTAAGGTAGAAACTGTGGTCTCATACTGCTGGCACTAAATGACATCTGTGCAGCAGTGGTTAGAGGAATATACTGGGCAGCATACTCTGGGAAAGTACTGGCATATGATGTTGACATGGTCTGAGTAATATCACCTCCCATCTTTTCCGGTTTTTTGACATTCATAACGAAACATTTCTTTGATGTCATGTGACTGCTGAAAGAACCTGAATGACTAAATCGCTTACCACAGTTTGGGCATTCAAATGGTTTCTCACCGGAATGGATTCTTATATGCTCTTTCAAATGATGCTTGAATTTGAATGCTTTCCCACACTCAGGACACTTGAACTTGCGCAGATCTGTGCTCTCATCATGACTTATCATATGTCGCTGGAGACGATAGACATTAGCGAATGTTTTGTGGCAGACGCTACAAATTTGGCATGTTGGTGAGTGGAATGCGACATGTTTGTCTAACTGTGACTTCAAAAGAAAGCTGGCACTACATTTTGGGCAAACATACTTGTGGATCTGGTCACTATGATGAGTGTGAATGTGTTCTCGTAGAATATAAAGGCGTGTAAAACCTTTGGTACAATGAGGACACTTAAACATGTACTCTCCATTTACCAACTCCTTGTCATGGTCATCTGAAACAAACAGATAACCATATCACCAACAGTCTACAAGATTCAAACAATTTTTATCTGGGTAGAGCAACAACGTAGCTTTCTTACACAGGATTACCTGCCTATAAAAATATCAATATCTAGTATATTGTATATAACAAAGCTTCATTTTCCTTTTCATTTCTGAATTTGTAGCTCAGTCAGTTTCTTGTTCATACTCTGCTATGAAATTCAGATTATTTGTTTTTGCCAGCCTTTGCATGGTTTTGCTGGACTGTCTGAAGTTTGAACATTTGTTTTGCTCAAATTGCCTAAAGTGATGATAAATTATACTTCTTTCAACTCTGTAACTTATATTCAGTCATATTTAAATGTTGATAGTTTGATACCATTATAAGCAAGGGCCCCAAAGTTCCAATTTTAAACATGTCTATTTTCATTACTAATAATGATCAATTTAATGATAGTACTCTAGGTCAAACTTGGAAGACCGACTGCAAAACAATTTGGGGAAACTTTACAGCTACACTTACCATCTTCTGTTGCCTCTGAACCAGCATCATCTTGATCACTAGGTGGCTCTGGAAAGATAACTGCTGTATCTGTGCGATTCAATAGTTCCTTTATCTTATCATCAACACCAACTGGCCTTGGACTCATTTCTCTCTCACTTGATGATTCTGCAAAATATAGGAATTTCACAATAAAGTAGTAGTTCAATATCAAACAAATTATTTCAGAAAATGAAACAGGAATTTAAAATGCAAAGCATAAACTAACTGAATTATTTTTAAGAAAAATGGATATAACCATTTACCAAAAAACAACTTGTGTGTACCATTGTTACTCCAATGCTCTTAATAATTGAATTCAATATGCTATTACACCTGTCAATTATACTATCAATTTCATTTTAAGTTTCAACATTATATTAATGTCTTCTGCACAAGAAATAATAAGCAAGACATGTGCAATGTAGACATGCCCATCACATTACAGTGGTTTATACACAAGCAGTGTGGCTTGTAACTGCACATCACAATTTTTGAGGTAGTTCCCTTTAAGTTTTAAGAATCTTAAACATACTATCGGATACAGTCTGCTTTGATAAAGCAAATATTTGTTTACTGAAACTATACTGACACAAGCCGAGCTAGTCTTACGTAAAAACAATGTTTTTTATCAATTCTTCTTTTGAAAACATTAATATAATGTTGAAATGTTAAAAGGAGCATTCTATTTGTTTTATTCAACTTTTCAATGCTAATTATTATTGATCCACTCCACTTGTGTATTCTTTCACCTGGACTTTATTTCAATTTTGTTTCTAATTTTTACGTTTTTACTCTTTTCATTTTGTTTATATCAACTAATTTTTAAAAAAATAACTTTTTGACCTGCACCTTTTGAACATTTCCCATCATCACCTAGATCTGATCTCTGTTCAACTTCTTCACCATTGTTCTCTATTTCCGTAGTAACATCTGATTTCTTATCAACATCATCATTGGCATCTCCATTTTGGCACTCTGTGGGATTATCATTACAATCAGTACTGACTGGTTTAGCTGTGGCAGAGTCCACTTCTGCTGTAAAACAAGCCATAAAACTGAAATCATGACAATATTATTACAAAATCCCCAGAATACTGTAAGCAAAAAAAAATTAACTAAGCCCATAATAAAATGCAAGTACATCCACAGTATAAGCTGTGTATGTATGCTGCCAGAAGTTTCAGTGTCTATTAACAGGTGTCACTAGTAATACTATGGTAGATCAAGGTAAAATGACAATCTTTCCACTTTGAATTAAGATAATTAATCCCAGCCAACAACATCCCATAAATGTTCCCATATCATTCAAATGTAGCCTGAAAGCAAACCAAATTAAAACCTGTGTTAATTTCACATCAAAGTCCTACGTCAGTGTACCTTTTTAATTGGTGATAAGAGGAACCAGGTGGTATAAACAAAATGAATTGGGTACCTTCTCCAGCAATTATTTTTAGAGTTAACCTGGTAAACAGATCAGTAATATTGGTAGAAAATGTAATCAGAATACCTTTCTGGCTTGATTAAAATACCTGTGGAGATTGCCGTTGATATAAACACAGGAAACTGCTAAAGGTATTAGAAAATAATTTAAATGAAAATATTTTACTCAGTTATACTTTCCCAAGTCTTTTGTGAGAAAAAAAGTCAAATGTCATTTTTACTTTCTCTAGCTCGCTCTCTGAGAATTTTATAACACACCTTTACAATAATACAAAAGATGATGCAGTCCCTAAAGATTTTATACCAGATAGATCATACAGTTCCTAATTTGTACTCACTGTTTTACATATACATAACACATTTTCATAGTATTAGAAAGGTACTGCATTTCACATTCAATTAGCCGGAGTTGCGGGCAGTGCCCTTTTTGGACAACGAAAAAATTAAAAGTCCTTGAAAAACAATCCAATTATTGAGCAATTCATTAATATCAGGTGCCGTTCAACGAATTCAAGGTGTTTGTAGTGTACTGGTTCAACTTTAGTACGGTACAAAGGTGTGCTTTGTAGACAGGCTGGCATATGGTCACATGGTGCCATTTAACAAAGCGCACTTTGATGCAGAAACTTGCCAATAGCAGATTATTATTTACAAGTGATATTCTCTGTTGTAAGCTATTAGCAGTGTTTAACATATTTTAGTATATATAGTGCCTTATCTATCAACCATATTGTTCATCTTTAGTGATTTTATGAAGAGACATTGTTTACAATTAAAGTTGTCACAACTTTCCTTGGCAAGTTGATGTAAGATATTCTTTGTATATTTTAACATTCTACAAAATCTCTAAATGCCTATGGTAGTTACAGGTATAACCATAAACTATGGAAATAAAACAAAAAAATATGAACAGGACATGCAAATTGTTCAGAACAAAAACTTTAAAAATGATCATCATACAGTTTGCATCTGTCATCATCTGAAAACAAATGCTGAAGGTTTTACATCTTTATGTAGAAGCATATCTTCATCAGATTCCGATTGTCCTAGTGGCTTTAAATTTTAGAATTATACCTAAATCACCAACAAGGTGATAAAAATTGGCGCCAGAGCTGCTGGAAATCTGCAGGTTCCTTGATGGCTTGCTGTGCAAAGAAGTTTTCATGGACATAAAGTATGAGCAATGAGCATACTCTAGTTGATAATGTCACACAGCAATTAAATATTTTCCCAGGAGTTAATTACTGGAAGCTCTTTAAAATCAATGCAATCGAATAAAACTACTACAAATCTGTCACTGTCACTGTCAGGTTAGACAACATTTTCATATTTATTCAGAAGAACAGTAGGCAAAAATAGACTAATGCACCTTTTTATAGGGACACATCATAATATATATTCTATTGTTTTAAGTGATGTCAAAATATTTTCTTATACTTTCAAGCAGTTCCACCTGGAGTTTACATAGGCACATTGTTTTCTTAATGAAGCTTATCTAGAATATTTTCAAAAATTCTAAAACAGAAGTGGAGGTTTTACAGAGGTATTTGGGTTAAGGGATGCAAACAACAGTCCCAAGGACATAAAATAAGTATTCCAATAAAAGCCTCGCATTCTATTAAACTGATGTTAATTTTACTAATGACAGACACAGATTCATGATTCAAGTTTTAATAGTCAAAATTTATTTAAAATTATTTTTTTAGAACTTTGATACAATGATATAACTTATTATTTATTTTAGCACTAGACTTCAGGCTTGTTCCCACTGTTAAGTGCGCTCAACTTGGTGGCGTAAATAAAGCCCTCAAAAAATAAAGGACGGGTTTGCCGTTCCCACTACAAAATTCAAAGCGCGATTAAAGCCTACCGGGATATTTCTCCTGACGTCATTTGACACACTTGTA
>JAOXYB010062890.1:0-10505 GCA_028565635.1 Phoronis ovalis
CTAATGTAAAAAAACAATAATGTTAAAAAAATATCCTACACATTGGATGGGCATTAGACATGACAAATGTCTTGTATTACTTTATCAACATAATTTAGGTAGTACTGTAGATAAAATTGAAGTTCATAATTTTTACATCGGTTAGGTTATGGTAATTTTGCTTAATGTTGTATTATATTACAGATCCACGCGTTGAAGAATGGTTTATGATGTCCTCCCCATGGCCTAGTGCATTTCTTTGTATATTTTATGTATATTTTGTGAAGAAGCTAGGTCCATCATTGATGGAAAACCGGAAACCTTTTGAAATCCGTGAAGTGATGCTGGTGTATAACTTTGTTATGGTTATAGTATCAGGGTATTTGTTAAAAGAAGTAAGATACTATTAAAGCAATTAGTCCCATTTACATGCACAAAGATGTAAATCAGATCTCTGCATTTTGTATAGTAATTAAGCTAAGGGTAATTTTGATTTGTTGAAATTTTGTGGAAATGTTCATATGCATCTGAAAGTGAAAATGGTTGGTTATGAAGGTTGGCGGACATCTTTAATCTAATGGTGGCCATGTCAAAAACACATTCTTTAATAACTCAATAAGTATTGATTGATTTCAACAAACTTTAAATCAAAGTGTTTGCTCGGTGCTGGAGGTAAAAATGCAAAAGCTAGTGGCCATCTTGGGTTCAAAAGGTCTGCCATGTGAAACTATATTCTTTGATAACTCGAAAAGCACTATACTTACCAGGATTAAGTGTTTGCTGGTGCTTAAAATGAAATTTTTTTAGTGGAAAATTTGGTGACCATTTTGGAGTCAAAATGTCAAAAACTGTGTTGGAAGCCAAATACTCTGTTGTCATGGGACATTAACTCTAGATTTTTTTATTGTTATATTTCAGTTTTTTTTATCTGGTTGGGGAGTTGGGTACAGCTTTAGATGCCAACCTGTCGATTATTCCAACTCACCCATGGCATTGCGAGTAAGTACCAATTAAAATAGCGTCTGTATTATTGTTCTACTTGGAGTTACTAATAATTGGAGTCCTTTTTTATGCCCATCACACATAGTGCATGGGTATATAGTCGTAGGCTGTGTGTCGTTGTCGTCGTCATCTGTAACACTTTCTTTTTCTAGCGATAACAACTTCAGGTCAAACTGCAGGTTGATTGTAATTTTGACCTTGATTACTTCCAGTATGGCCAACTGGCAGCCATGTTTCTTCCGAGAGTGCATGTTACTTTAAGTGAGTTGCGGAAAAGACGAAACATTGACTTGACGATCCAAAGTGGGGTTCACGAAGGCCATAGGCTGGGTGACATTTTGGAATGACATTGAAAACTGGGTCAAACGATTGCTTCCAATATGGCCGACTGACAGCCATGTTTGTTCTCGTAATTGTACATCACAATAACAGCTGCAGTTTTTATCTAATCAACTTCATATTTGATACAATGTAAGTATGGGTCAAAGTACAAGTCAGATATAATTTTGACCTGTGTTACTTCCAATATGGCCGACTGGTGGCCATGTTTGTTGCCTAGAGGGCACATTACATTGCATGGCATCAGAAAGACTAAACGTTTACTGGACGATTTGAAGGTGGATTCAAGAAGGCCATAGGTTGTTGGGTGTACTGTAAATCCCTTTATTTTCGCGGTCTCTTAGTTTCGCGATTTAGTTCAAAAATATTTTCGCGAGTTTTAAATTGTGCGAATTATCAATCGTCAAATACTAGAAAACTGTTTTTCTAAACCGGTTACTACGCAGCATGCTTGAAGCGAAAGTAGGTCACTCGTGACTACTAGTTCAATGCGGGCTTATATAACGTTCAAATTCAAACATGAAGCGGTGGCTAGCTACTAGTACTCCTGACAAAAAATATTTGGAATCTGTACAAACTGAAGTTGATAATTTACTAAATAAAACTCCTCTGACGTCTAAGAAGAGGAAACGTGAATATAATATTTTTAGTCGTCGTGGTGAAATTCGTGCAAAAATTGGGAAATATGCGGTGGATAATGGTAACACAAAGGCTCGCCATTTTGCTGCTGATCTTGGAATCTCGTTGAATGAATCTAGTGTTCGAATTATTAAAAAAGCGTATATTCGTCATCTTGAAATTAATGGCCAGTAGCACGGTGAAGTGATTGATTTGTCTGGTTTATCACATTCCTGTGTGATTTTACTCAAGTGAATTTTAATGCCTAGGACTTTCATTTCAATTGGATTTTATTCACATTTCAACACATTCTTGTGATTTCGTTCTGGTTTTAATCGATGTTAATAAAGGTGGTGAGTACTAAATTGTTTAAATGTATATTGTTGTTTTTCTTAAAATTTCAAAATGGCGGATCGCCATGCCATACTGAATGGGCGCCGCCATATTGGATTTGCCGATCCTTTTAAATGCGAGGTACTAATTTGTGCGAGCTAATGTGCTCGCGAAATTCGTGTAAATTAATTCCTCGCGAAAATAAAGGGATTAACAGTATCATTTTAGACGATCTATATCTATTACTCACATTCAATAAATCACATCACGTGTTATAGCTCGTGAGAACCCTAAATGGTCCCCGAGAATTTATACTGGATACGTCGTGGATGCAGACTATTTCAGGCAAACTCATTATGCTGTAATAAGGAACGCTGTATATTTGCAGTGTAAATGTAAAACAGAAGGAATTGTAGAAAATGCAAAATTAGGCCATGCAATGTTATCCAGTCCAGTTAATAATACAGACATAGTTTCTACTTTTTTATCAGAATGGCATATTTTCCAGTACACATATTCTATATGAACTCTGATTTTTTCCTAGATCATAATAAGATGCCAGTGTCGTATATTCAGCACCGGCAGGTGATAGGAGCGTTTAATGCTTCTCAAGTTGTACTTCGTTATCCAGTTTTCTGTAAGGTGAAAAGTGATCCCTCAGTGAAGGACACAAAAAGTCTGCGCAGTAGCAGTAAAGACTTCGCCAAACTGGTTAACGAAAATGGACTAATGAAGACTGTATCGGCTATTTGGAGCAGGTGAGTGATTGATTAGGATGTACTGTACTTTGAGAAAGTTGCTATTTCTACAAACCATAGCCAGTTTTATGACATATACCTATCACTTTTATTTGCTGACAAGGATTTTATCTATTTAGAACTATATATGGCCTATCTCACTCACCATTGTTATCAGAAAACCGTGTGCTATGTTAATATTTTAGTTGGAGCATGTATAAAACCTTTTATCAGAGTGAATGACATCTTATGTACTTGATAACTCCAAATTGATATTTTTTGAAAA
Organism: Phoronis ovalis; assembly: GCA_028565635.1. Lineage (NCBI taxonomy): Eukaryota > Metazoa > Phoronida > Phoronidae > Phoronis > Phoronis ovalis. The sequence goes on from JAOXYB010062890.1 coordinate 3,295, forward strand.
AAATACTTATGACGCTGATGTTAGTTGTAGTAATAAGTAAAACATAACGGAATTCACTGGATATTTTTTAACTTTAATTTGTAATTACAATTGTTCGTTACATGAGTATAATTTTTGGTTATTCAGTGTGTAGGAGAAAAGTGAACAGCATTTCCCATTACCATGGGGAATATACTGTTTAAAATTATTAGTCCTGTGGTCGCGTTTAATTTTGTGACACAGTGTTACATGTAATGATACTTGGTGTTCATACGGCTAATACCCTTAGATGCCAAACTACGCGCTACAATCAGATTTAAAAGAAATTATAGTGGGGATATGACAACAAGTAGTTTAAAAAAACAGTTTTATTCTAAAACTCCAATTTAAGAAGTTAACTAAAGGTTACAGTAAGAAAAAGAATATTATAAGACCATACCAAAAAGTGAATGTTATTTGACGGACAAAACCCTCGAAAACCGACTCGATAGGGCGGTTTTTATTTTTATTTTAAAAAAATGATTAACAAGCAGAAGCCTTAAAAAACGAAACGGTTGGGCATTTTTATTGTTAAAAAAATAAACAATATTTTGAATCAGACAACTCCACGATAATTTGTGAGAATTGGGTTTATGTCTTTTCTAATTATTTAAGATAAAATACATTTTCTTTTTAAATTAAAAAGCCCAAATCTGAAACAGTCTAACCAGATAAACAAGTTTAAAAGCGACAATGCGCCCGATAAACAATGTTATTTTTGGTCTAGCCTTATGGCGGTATTTCACGTATTTCAGATTTCTCAATGACATCATTTTGCTATCTGCTCAACTCATATTACTTCTTCTAATACTGGCATTTGCTGAGATTCTTGTACACATTTCTTGTCCAACGGTGAATGGTACGTAAAGCATTATTTTACTGACTACATATTCATGTTTACAATAATATGCGTTTTTGTTTTATTTGACCTGCTTTTTGTTCTATCATCCAGTGTCAATAATTGTGGTTTTTACGTGGGTCGTTATGTTTGCTATCAATGCAATATACAGTTCCATTGTGCATCTATCAATATTGCATACATTAACTATTATATTTTCAATAGATACTTTTAATTACAATTTGTGAATCTCTATTGCATGCGCAAATACTTGCAAGCATAAGCAGTTTATCTATATTTCTAGTTGACAATGGAATACTTGCACCCTTCATTCGGTCTAAACGGATAACTGTTGTGGACGAAAACGTTTTCAAATCTTCTTTACCTGGAGTAAACAGGTGAGTGAAGAGTTGCACCCCAATTGATTTCTGATGATCTTCTAGCTGTTTGTGTTTGAAGAAACGTGTTGATAGCTGTTTAAAACTAAAAGAAACACGATAGAAACATGAGAATTGCCACTGTGGTAGGGAATAATGATCAAACGCATATTAAACTTAAAGTACCCACAATGAAGTATTAGATCACATTAAATCCCAATCATTGTTATAAGAAGTGCCGAGTTTTCTTGATTATATACATAAAGTACATGTTAAGAAGACAAAATAAAGGCTATAAATACTAAATAATACCAACCAAGTCTAAATCAATGAAACCGATAGTGTCCCGTACTTTCTCAACTAACGTCTAGGCATTGTTTGTTTATTATCTCGCAAATCAGAAGAACGATATTCCCTTGATTTACATATCAAGTAGCCTCCAAACTTTTGAAACCACTCAACTTGCAGCTTGCAATAATCTGTATATCAGAGCACTAAGCTGGTAGATAGTAAAATAGACCGAACGCACACATTCTCTCCTGTTAGAGTTTATCTATACTCCGCTAAGTAAAAAGCTGAACTTGATCACATAGAGAGAAAAGCTTAGCTCCTTTGGGCAAAGTAGGGTGAACAGTTTAATAACGAATTTATTTTGCTCTTGTTAAACCGAATATAACAACAATTGACTATAGTTAAGCCCAGACATTAGTTGGGAATTCACATAACACTAGCAGATGGATTTTGACTGTTATCAACCCAGTATCATGATTAATCGTACATGCCCAACTATCTGTTTTAGTTTTCTAAAGGATACTGATAGAAGTAACGCCTTGGTAATTAGGCTGTTCATTTTGTTAGCTGGTGATGTGGAGGTGAACCCTGGACCCGACAAACTTGTATGTCATGGTATGTAATGTATAGACAGGTTACACTGTCTTTTTAAATGTCTTATATTAAGAAAACATTGGCCAACATAATATAAAATTTGCAGTACACTGAGAAAATCGAATTGTATGTATTTGCATGCATGCTTTTACGTTCTAGTTCACCGCTGTGGCTTTGCTAACTATTTATTGATAAGCGGCACACTGATTAGCTGTGAACTGTGGTTATTCTGTACTTGTCACGATAATAAACTAAAACGACGTTTGCTGGAAATGTACGAAACACAAAATGCTGGTTAAATTCAGATTGTTAAATCCTACGCAATTAGATATATCAATAAACCGAAGTACGCCATAAAAATACAAATCTTTCATTTCTAAAAACGGAGCAAATCTGCATGAAGCAAATATATATATTATCAACGTGCAAGGTCCGAAGTTTACTCTGGAGTCTCTTTACTCTGGTCCGCTGTGGTTTTTATTTACTAATACTAGAGTAAACATTTGCGTAAACATTTGAAGCTATTTTTGACGCACCTTTTGTATTATCAATAAATGTTTTGGAAGTCTTATACAAAAATAGCTGCTTCTAGTCGTTTTTATTATTTTGAATGTGTCTTTATTAGTTGTTGTTCTGTAATCACTCATAAGTCTGTTGATGATTCCTGTACTGCTATTAAGGATTCGAGATACAAAAACTGTCTGTGTTAATTTTCATAATCAAAATGAAACTAATGAAATGTAAAAGTAGGCATTTTTTGCAAAGCTTATACATTAGTTTTGATGAATCCAAAAGTAAGGAAGTAGACAATTATTCTGATGATCTACTTTAGAAATTACTATATTTTATAAACCTGAGACCCGATTTTGTAGATATATAAGTTGAGCACATTTATACAATTGCAAAGTTTCAAGTTTGTAGAAGCAGGGATTTTTGCCTAAAATGTTTAAAAATTAAAATTTGAAAAACTCAATGGCCTTTATTAAATCATATGATCAACTTAGAACTATTTATTATGATTTGTAAAGTTTAGAGTACTACCTTGTAATAATGTATATTTTTTCCATATGAGAGAAAACCAGTATTTAGCAATGCCATGATGAGCCCCTATTTAAAGATTAATTTTTTCTCCTGCTTGCCAGGTTAATTGTCAGGATATCGATGGTAATTTTGTTACTTGGACTCTTTGTATGGGAGGAGCAATTAATTAGAAGATATTTAAAAGATATTTAGGACATACAATTTTGGAATATTTGAAAACTGTATTTTGGAACACTCTGCTAATAAATTTATTCAAAATGGCGGCTGTGTGTCATTTCTGCTGTGGTCGAAGATTTTTGTGGCAAATGTGTGTCGAGAATTTCATGTATGGTTCCTCTGATGGTGAACAATAACTCTGTTGGTGAACAATGTTGATAAAAAAACCTTCGAAGCTATCATTTAAGAATGGTGTATGTCCAAAGTTGATGAAAATCACATTGGAGCCTATGGAATATATAATACTGGTTTCGTCTCATATGTGTGTATCTCCTCATTTTAATGAGTAAATCATAGGTTGAATTATATGTACACGTACCTGTAATTGTACTTAAGGCCCTTAATTTAAATATTTTTATTGTCAAATACAGTTATTATTCTTCCTCAGCTATAGATTGGGAGTACGGTAAAGAAATACAAAGTACTGATCTGAGGAAATATATGTACGTCCATGAGGAAACTGGCTTGAAAACTATCAAAATGGAGTCCTGGAAGCAGTTACCAAAATCTTTATTTGAACTGGATGACCTAGAAAGCCTGGTAATAGATAATTGGAGTATTCCACTGCAACAGATACCCCAGGCATTCAGCAAATTACACAATATTGTCAGGTTGAAAATTACAAGCAACTCTTTCACAATACCACTCTTTCCAATATCTTGGATGCAAGTCATTCAACAGTTGGTCAGTCTACAGACGCTGAAAATAACGGACTATGATATGTCTCAGTGTGTTGATAGGATATGTTATCTCACTAACTTAAAAGAGTTGACAATGAGGAATACCAACTTGTCATTAGTACCTGCAAATATTAGTGCACTAAAAAAGCTTGAAGTATTAGATTTGAAGTGGAACCAATTGAGTTCGTTACCCGAAGGTGTTAAGGCTCTAAAGAATCTTCAAACCTTAATTTTGAGTATGAATAAGTTGATCTTATTTCCAGATGTCATCGGTGCACTAAACAATCTTCACGTATTAGATTTAAGTAGAAACAAGTTGGCCTTATTACCAGATGGTGTCAATGCATTAATTAAACTTGAAATATTGGATTTGAATGGAAACCATTTGACTTCATTGCCGGCAGGTATCAGTGCATTAATTAATCTTCAAGCATTAAATTTAAGTAGGAATAAGATCGCTTTATTGCCAACTGTTATCAGTGGACTGAATAACCTTCAAGCATTACATTTGAATAAGAACATGCTGGAATTATTACCGAACTGTATCAGTACATTGAACAAACTTGAGATATTAGATTTGAGTGCAAACAGGTTAACTTCAATACCAGACAGTGTCACTACACTGAAAAATCTTAAAACACTAAATTTGAGTCGGAACAAGATAAGTTTAGTACCAGGTGTAATCGGTACACTGAATAAACTTAAAGAATTAAATCTGAGTAACAATAAGTTAGCACCATTACAAACAATCACCAGCGAACTGAATAGCCTTGAAATATTAGATTTAAGCGGAAACGAATTGACTTCGGTACCAGAAGCAATCGGTACACTAACTAACCTTCATACATTAGATTTGAGTAGAAACGAGTTAGTCTCTTTGCCAAATGCAATCAGTGCACTAGTTAAACTTCAAACGTTAGACTTAACATGCAACCACTTGACTTCATTACCAAACGTTATGAACACACTAAGCAACCTCCAAACGTTAAATTTGAGTGGAAATCAATTAATCTTATTACCTAAAGTTATCAGTACTTTAAATAAACTTCAAGCTTTAAATTTAAGTGGCAACCAGTTAACTTCATTACCGGAATGTATCAATGCACTAAATAATCTTAAAACCTTAAACTTGAGTGGAAACAGGTTAACATCATTACCAGAAGGAATCCGTGCATTACATAAACTTCAAAGATTTAATTTGAGTAATAATAACTTGATTTTATTACCAGACGTTTTCAGTGCACTTAATAACCTTCAAACATTAAATTTGAGTCATAACAAGTTGACAACATTACCAATAGTTATCTGTGGATTGAATAACCTTCAAGATTTAAATTTGGGTCATAACAAGTTGACATCAATATCAGAAGATATCTGTGCCTTGAATAACATCATAATATTAAGTTTGAATGGAAACCAGTTGAAATCATTGCCAGAAGTTATGAGAGAACTAAATTGCATTGAAAAAATAGATTTAAGCAGTAACATGTTTAATGAAATACCAACATGTGTTCTGCAGTTGAAACGCGTAGACAAGTTATTCCTATCATGCAACGAAATTAAAGTGATCCCAGAATCCATCAAGGCAATGCAGTGGTTGACAGGGTTGGAACTTTGGGGAAACCCAGTCACACATCTCCCTGTGGAATTAAGTGACTTGCCAATGCTAAGAGAGATCAAGGTGATGCAGGGGAAGTTTAATGATAAGAAAGATCCGTGTCCACTAGTGCAGCCTCCTATTGAGCTTTTTAATCAAAGCACAGCTGCTGTATTGCAATACTTAAAAGATCTAAAAAAATCTAAAGCACCAGTAAAAACATCCAGACAAAAAGTACACCTGACCGGTGAATCTGGTGGAGGTAAAACTAGCCTCACTAGAACGCTAACTCAACGCCATCCAGTACTAGCTCTGTCAGAAGAACGAACTAAGGTTGTGGAACAGGTAACATGGAGACCCAGGGAATATGTGCAACTATTAATTAATGACTTTGGCGGACATAGTTCTTATAAAGTTACTCACACATTCTTCTTTACTCCTAAAGGCATTAACATTCATGTGTTTAATCTTCAGCAGTATGAAGTAGGAAATCAAGAGTCATTTGACCATCTGATAGGTAACTGGTTGAGAAATTTACAAATGCGAATCCCAAAGTCAACTGTGACCATTGTAGGTACCCACTCAGACTTGGTGTGTCCAGATGATATCAACACAATCATTCAGGACCTTAAACAGAAATGTGATAAAATGGAAGAATTGCGAATCAAGGAGATTGCCAGAAGACTAAAAAACCTAAATTCAGAGCTTGTAAAATCAAAAACGTCTGGTGAACATCTAAAGGCTTTCTTACGTGAAAAAATTACGCATTTGGAAGAAGAGAAAAATTTAAGTCTAACAATTACCGAAAAGCCGTACATTACTAGTTGCAAAACCTATGATGGTATCATAGAGCTGGAAAATCATATAATTGAGCTGGCTGTCGAAAATGAAATTATTCTCCCTGAATCCTGGTTTAAATTTGTTGAGCATGTCACTCATTCTAATCTTAAAACTGGTAGCAAAGTGTATTTATCTTGGAGTGAAATTGACGCAATACATAAAGAATCTTCAGATGAGAACTCAACTCGAGAACAAATAGAAATGAAAGTTATGTACATGCGGGATGCAGGGCAGATTCTGTACTACACCAACGCCAATCTTCGAGATTATATTTTCCATGATATTAAACTTCTTATTGAAGTACTTAAGGCGTTTTTCACCCATGATATTGACAAAGAACTATTGCACCACCGTTTCACAGAAGAGTTTGGTAAGCGAACGTTTGAGAAATGTAAACAGGAATTCTTGAATAATGGAATCATAGATATAAAACTTCTGTATTGTTTGTGGCAGAAACTGAATATTTCCGAAGATTGCTATATGACTCTAATTGAATTGCTTAAGATGTTTGATTTGTGCTATGAAGTGTTCAGTTCTTCTGCCAACGAAGAGGAGGAATCTCTTAGACTTCTTTTTCCATGGTTTCTAAAAAATGAGAAGCATAATGACGTATCTAAGCGTTGGCTTGCGGAGTATCGAAAGCAAGTTATCTTTGAATTTGACTTCTGGTCAAGAGTTCCGGTTAACTTCTTTGAAATTTCTACCGTGCTTATGCACAC
>JAOXYB010062901.1:0-10505 GCA_028565635.1 Phoronis ovalis
AGTCTCTCCAACTGACAGCATTCTTGGCTGGGGGTACACTCTCGGAGTTGTTTACAACTCACCGAATGTCTAGTTAATATATGTCAGTTACATAAATAAGAAAATATGTATACTAAATATATATTTTAATTAGTAGTATAGCTATAGTATATACCAAGTATCATTGAGTCTATTGACATATAGTTGTACAGTTCTCAAGATAACACAGATCATTATGATACTGGAAATCAATTGACCAAATGCAAAATTACATACCCTTATCCGTATATCTTGAGGATTTTTGATAAATTCTAGTTCACAGTTTAAATGCACAGCAATTGTTAAACCAGCTGTTAATTTGAGTGGATTGTCTGATGTTCCTGTTGGTTCTATAATAGTGACAGTAGCTTTTTTCACTTCACTATTCACTTTGATTAGCTGGGAGTTTTGCTGGTTAATAATTGGTTGAAGGGTGTTGAATGAACTTAGGTCGGAAGAGTCTAGCTTCTGGCTCATGTTTAAAATCTGTTGTGTTGCAGCATCTGTTGATATATTGTTGATGGAAAGAAATCTACAAACAAGAAAAATTAAATGTAAAAGCCAAAATCTTTTTGCAGTATATTGACCAAAGAAAATGTATCAAAAGTGAACCAATTGTACTAATCCTACTGGATAAAAATAGATGTGCAAAGTGTTACATATGGTTCATTATTAATTAATCAGTGTCACGTACAGTTATAAGAACATGACTTCTAAGTGCACATGATTATACATAATTAATATAATAATAATTATGCCATTACCTTTGTAGTGCATCCACTCGTTTTATGTACATTTTGAGATCTTTCTCCAACTCTGCTTCCGGCTTTGTGTTGTCTTGTAACTTTTTAACTAAAAGGATTGTGTAGGCTTGCAATCTCATTTGAAAGATTCTGCCCAAATCTTCAGAATTTAATCCAACAAATAAATGCTGTATTTGATATGTTAGTTCAATCACCTATAAAAAAAATTAGAAACTAATGTAAATTTTTCTTTCATTAAATCTCGAAACTTCTGCATTTTAATAAAAAGAAGAATTTAGTGTTAGTGCCTAATACAGCACAGATGCAATGCTCAAGTACAACATAACAACAGATACATTATAAAAGAAATTTACTGAACAATTAATATGCAATATTGAGAAAACAAATGAAAAAAATAACAATGGACATGTTATATGATTATTAAAAAAAACATAAAACTGAATAAAATGGTGGAAACTGTGTTATATACAAACTATCTATGAGCACATCCCAGGACAAAATCAGTTCTTATTTCACTAGTGTTAGAATCATCTTATTGTTTTCATTCATTTACAATGTAAATAAACTAATTCCAATTGTTCCAATTTCTTCAAAATTATTGGTATTGACAGTACTGAATATTTAGATCAGTTCTATGTTTAGAGTTTAATGAATGTATTCAGTCTTCACATTTGTCATAATCTGTCCAGAATCTTTGTTCAGGGGAGTTTTTGGTCTGGTGTATCACATGTGTTCAATATATTATAGATTTATAGTGTGTGGAACTTGTCCTCCGTTTAGCTAAAGAAGCCACTCAATCGTAAGCATTCAACATGTTCAGATATTTTTCTTGTTTGATATCATTCTTATAAAGAGAGTATGTCTTAAGTTTACTATTATCAGAAAATGCAGAAAGCCAAAGTTGTGAGAATTTCTGTGAAAACTTGTTTGTGGATTTTGCTCAGATGGTACCATACTTTTTGAAAACCAAGAGTAGTGAGATTTTCATACAAAGTTTTTGTCCAGGTTCAACACTGTTTAACTTCAAGAGGTGTTAGCCCACATAACCACTGGAGTAAATTCCCCTACTACATATTATTATGTGTTTAGGCACCCCTAGAATCCTTTTACAAAACTGCATGTGTAATTTCTCAATTGGAGACCAAAAATTAAATTTCAGTTGACCATGGTTAGAATTCAAAACATCACCTACATACAACAACAATATGGGTTTCACCATACTATCAAACAAAACATTTACCTTGTTACTCTAATTAGACTTTAATGGATGTAACAAATATTTAAACAAAAACATTTTCTATGCACAATGCCCCCTAGTGTAAGGTTATGCAAGCGATTCATCTTTGTCCAGTGTACTCCTCACAATGTTATTCATAGCTTGAGACTCGAACAAGACTTGTTCAAGAGATGCTCTACATGAAATTCCTCAGGGAGACACTTGTCATTTTGTTTTACTTTCTTAGAGATTCACACAAGATAACAATATTTCAGCCTGGATACCAACCTTATTTGCTATAAATATCACACTCTTTTCCAAACGTTTTGCTTTGGTGACTCTGAATAACATTATGAGGAATGAAGTGGTCAGCATTTTTAACTACTAGTATGTATAACCAACAGAACAAATAAAAACATAATATATTAAATACCTTTTCAATTAAAGATGCTCTTGTTATTGCAGCTTGACTTGGAGAGCACTGAAATAAGCCCAAAACAAGATCATTTAGAAGAGATTACAAGCAAGCCACTACTAAATTAACAATATGAAAAAATATAAAATTGAATAGATTAATAAACTATGTGATGGACACCAGGTGTCCCTACTCTATGAGACATATTTACTGCTCACTGAACTGCCTCATTTTCAGTAAAACCGGTTGGTGAGTACAAAAACAGTGGAATGCATATTTATTTTTTATTATTGTTGTTGCCTCTTATTTTGTTGAGCTGCAAATAATGTAGGATATTACTGCTATATTTTTCTCATCTGTTAAACAACATTCAAGTTTATCACTAAATTTTCTTCCTGAAGAAATAGTCAGACAAGCAAAACGTTTCTTCATTAGTCTGTTTACTATCCTTGTTTCTTTCCTTTACAAGTATGTTATAGAACTTTGATCGAACAACACTGTATGTTTTTCTTTTTTTTCATAATTTATCACAGCTATTATGCAGTAACTTCAACAAAATTACCTTCAACCTGTTGTCACACATTATTCAGTGACTATTACAAACATCCAAATAATGACAACCTGATATATTACAGATCCATGTCTAGTTTCACCATTTGTTCTATTGTTGAATACAGGTTTTTTTGTCAAAGTGCACAAACAATTAAAATTCTCATAAAGGCATACAAATCAATATTGCAACATACAGGTATGTATTTTTCAAATCGATGATTAGTATGTTATTGCCATGTTAATTAATACCTGTGCCATCGCCTGCTGACAAGAGATACACAAAGACAAACATTGTGCTGTTGCCGAAAGTTCAGGTTCGACTTCAGAAATTCTGTCAACATCTCTGTAATGAGATAACACAAACACAGTGCAAACTAGTCTCAGGTGAACAAAAGCTATTTTAATAGTCTGTTATAAACTTTATTTTTCCTGAAATTCGGATGAGCAACTCTATTATATAGGAATAACAACTGAATACAATTCACATCAGCTTTCACAAATTATTGGTTTTTAAACTGTTCCTAGGATAAAAAGTGTATTGAATAATTACTTGCATTGTCCAAACCCTGTTCATGGATTTACAAAAATGAAGTTACAATATAATGGCACATCAAGGAATTAAGAATAGTTGCCACCTGTTGGTATATACACTCAGCAGGATTGTTATACACTCAGCAGGATTGTTATACACTCAGTAGGATTGTTATTATAAGTGCCATTATTCAAGTCCCTCTCTAATACAGAAATTTCATGACTGCACTTTATTGGTATATAACTAATAACAACAGCAAAGATGACGATGTGACTATAACCCAGTTTTGTACCTTTTAATCATTTGCAACAGATTTCTAGAAGCTGGACTTGATAAATCTCCAATTGCCGATAATTTTTCTACCATTTGTGTCAAGAAAGCCCTTGCTCCACTTAAATTCACATTTGTTCCTTGAAAGCTGTTGCTAACACTGCCCAGGTTCTAAAATATAATTGGGTATGAATAAATTATTGTTTTATGGTACAAAGCAACAGCAAGGAAAGCAACCACTGTTACCATGCATTGACTAGAGTTTTATTTATTAATATTTTAATATTAATAAGAAATCAAAATTAGTTCAAAAAAGTAGATCATCAACAAATAAATTTTGGTCCCAACTGTAAAAGACTGCGAAGTGACTTTCATGATTCGTCTGTCCATGCATAATAGTGTGCTTGTATTCAAGAATTTCTTCACAAATACTTTTTCAAATAACTATATTATTAAAAAGTGTTTTTAGGAGAAGTTTGTTTTGATCAATCCCCAGGCCTGGTTCAGAGTGAAACATCCGTGTATCACAATTCAATAACAAAAGCTGCTCACAAAGGACAATTTTTGGTTAAACTAAGGAGGAAAGTGTCTGGCATGCCAGTACTCACTGTTACGGCCACATAGTATCTATTAGTGTTTGTATTGTGTATCGGCCTAATTGAGCCACTCTATTCAGATAAAATTAGTCGGCCGTTTCTGATTGGTTGTATGCTCTTATTAGATAAATTGTACTGGCTAGACTAACCACTTTGAATATATCCGAATAGAGAACGCTTGAGAATAAGAAGCTCTAGAAGTTGCAAGTTTAGTATTTGATTATTTGTTATTTAGTATTGAGCTGGAATTGTTAATATATATATTAGTAGTGGACATTACATATTTCAGATAAATAGTTACATTCTTTAATCCTTATAGTGGTGTTTTTCTTTAGTTAGCTATAACATATACAGCCGGTCTCTGAACTTTATATCTGTATATGTGAACGCTTGTCGTTTAAATAACTCAAAGTCTATTATTTGACTACACGACCGTTTATTAGTTGTTTAAATATTCCTTGTTTTCGTTACCTTTATTCATGCTGTTATGTCGGTTTCACTTAAATAAAGAATAACAAAATAGCATTAGTCTAAGATTCCTAATAACATCAGTAATCTATATAATTATGTAATTTACACAGGAAATGCCCTGACATCACACATAACGAAAAGCGAACTAAAGAAAAACACCACTATAAGGATTAAAGAATGTAACTATCTATCTGAAATATGTAACACCCACTACTAATATATATATTAACAATTCCAGCTCAATACTAAATAACAAATAATCAAACACAAAACTTACAACTTCTAGAGCTTCTTATTCTCAAGCGTTCTCTATTCGGATATAAAGTTCAAAGTGGTTAGTTCAAAGTGGTTAGTTCAAAGTAATAAGAGCATACAACCAATCAGAAACGGCCGACTAATTTTATCTGAATAGAGTGGCTCAATTAGGCCAATACACAATACAAAACACAAATAGAATACTATCTGGCTGTAACACTCACTGAGGTACACAAACCGATTTTTACCTTCAATACTGGAATCAGCTGTGGCAGAGTTTCTCTTAGATAGTTATAGTGCCTGATGGTAAATTCAGGGAATAATTGGTTCATAGTAGGGCAGTCAACAGCAGCATTAAACACCAGGATTAGAATAGAGATATCTGTAGACAGTAAGTTAAGATACACAACTGACAAAACCTTTGTATTTTACAAACATTTGGAATGTTAAAATTAATGAAGTTCAGGAAATTAAATTAACAATCTAATTATCAAATTTTATTTGTCCATGTTGCTGGTTTTTAACTTTTATATTTCGACAGATATATAATAAAATAAATTTGACAGTTTAACCATAAAAAGATTGAAGTGATCCTAAAAGGATACATGCTGGGTCGTCCATATCTGGTTCTGGAGTATCAAAGTATGGATGAGTGCTCAATAGCTCAGGAACGACTGGTAGAGTTAAAGAGGGATGATGCTTACCAAGATTCCGCATTGTTCTGAAAAGGTAATTAAACTAAAAATACAGTTCAATGACTGGACAATAGGATTGGTTAAATCAACGCAGTTTTGATTAATAGAAAAAAAGAGTACCTTTCTCACCATCTTATACTGGCAAAAATAACCTCAAAGAAATGTATAATTGTCTCATGACTAATGACTTGGACTACTTTGACACAGTTACTTGACTTATAAAATAGTGAATTCAACAAACTTAGCAGGAGATCACAGTAGAAGTAGATTAATGCTTCATCTTCTAGCCAAAAAAGGAAGCAGTAAAAGGAAAGGAAACATTTACATAAACATTCTTATGAAAATACTTTAGCAATATACTAGTGTGTGAAAATAATCAATATGGACTGATCTGAAGAGGAACGATAGTGCAACAGAAAAAGATTATTATTTGGAGGTCAAAAATTATGTGTCCTGGCATGGTAAATTCTCTGCAACATTACAATACTTGACTGGCTTCAAAAATGTTAATTGAACTACACCAAAATAATATGCACATAATTTATTTTAAACAAAATTTACAGTTTGATTTTTAAAAAAATACCTCCAAATAGAAGATCTATCTTGCGGATATCGCTTCAAATTTTCTAGCATTGCTAACATGCACGTTTTCAAGCAAGCTGTTGTGGCCAGTTGTACATGACATAACATGTCCCTTAATCCTTCACGGATATCGTAGCTACAATCCTATAAATGTAGGAAAAAAAATTAAATCTGGCATCTTAAGAAAACACAAATTAAATGTGACAGACATAAGAAAAACGTGACTTGCATAATTTGTTTATTTATTATGAAAATTGCCAAAACCACTCCATTGTTCTCAGTAGGCAGCCTTTTTCTGATTAAAGAATAACACAGTGCTAAATAGTCTATTGAAAAGCATATGATTATATAGACCATATGCAATTTGCAAGGTGGCAGTGGCCCAATAACATGTCACAACAAATAATTTTTTTAATTACCGATAGCCTCTCATAGTTACAAGCAGCAGATTTTAACTAATACATAATGCTTAAAATTTATTGACAAGGCATATGATGTAGCATGAAAATTTTCAAAGCTGATCAAGATTGATCTCAAATATGTGAGACATACTTTCAAAATTTCTAAAACAATTTCCACTTGATCTTCTCTAAGTAGTATATGATGACAAATTTTACGAAGACTGTGAATGGCATTCAGACGGACACTTTCAATTTCATCGTTAAACATGTCGACTAAATAATCTTGACACTGGATGGCAAAGTTGGCTGACTGAGATGCAAGTTCACACAAAGAATCTATGGCTGCATTTCTCACTTCTGAAAAGGATTCGCTTAAAGTTAAAACTATTAATCTGAAGCATGTTTCATAAAATTATAAAATACTTCATGATTATTTTTAGAATGTGAACATAAATGGAATTTCCTCTTGTATCTAATTACAGGTATTTACAAAACAATGAGAAAAAAATACTGTAGACTAAAAACTTACAATGCTCATATACTTAACAATATCTTCATGTAGGTTTTAGCAAATATAACAAAATGAAAATAAACCATAAACATGGAGAAATTATCACTTCAATTAACAGTTTAACATTTTGCAAAGGGGATATGAAACAAATGTAGTTTAATACCGTAAAACTCGTCCTCTAGTCCATGTACAAAAGCTCCACAAGCACCTGAGGACATCAAACTAACACTCTCAGCGTCCACCTGTTCCTTTGGGGCATCGTCTGCCCACTTTTGACCAGAAGACCACTCTCCCGCCTGAAAATGTTCTTTTTGTCTCTCATGAGCACTGTGTTTTCTCTGCAAGACATAATTATCAAAGTGTACTATAAAATTAGTCATCATTCTTCTTTAAGTCATAGTAAGAGATTGGCATATTTTTACTCTGTCTCCTTGAGAATACTACACTGTGATACAGGGTGTAGATGATTTGCAATTCTAGTATCACAAACATAGGTTACTGTTTTACATATATTGGTTATTTTAGTTAAATATTTGTTTCTATTATTTAGCTATCATGTGAAAAGTGGAGGGATATCAAATTAGAATAACTGTTTTCAGTCAAATCTTCAGATACGTAGTAGAGTTAGAGTACACTATCATAAGGACACTTATTCTGATAACAAAATCAAAAGACATCACAGCATAACCTTAATAGAAAACTGAATTCTTACCCGCATGTTAGACATGAGCTTTTTATCCAATGTCTGATCTAAAAATTTAGGACTGACAAGATGTAAAGATCCCTGAAATAAAACATTATAATATACATTCATTGTTTCAGCAAATTTATTAGTTCCTATGCAGTTCAATAAATAAAATGTATAAAGACTCTTTCTTTTTTTAATTTACAGAAAAGAGAATATTAGGTTTCCTGGTAATTAATTTATGTGTTGAGTGGAAATGATGGTCTCTAATTTTAGCATGTGACAGTTTCAGTAAATAAAATATTTTACCATTCCCAGTTAATAAGAACCCTGAAAATTACAAGACATCACCATTAGTCTAAATAGCAGTCGACTCGCTGAAAGAAGACAGATGAAGTTATATACCAATAATTCAGCTGCTTCTGCTCTGACTTTCATTGACAGATCATTGACCATGTTACAAATTTTAGCAAATGCATCATCCACCAAGCGCAACTCTTCATCAGATTTTGGAACTTTAACGGAACTACAACGATAAAGAAGGTGAATAATTTAACTTACAGTTAACTTTATTGTTATAAAATGTTCTAATAACAGGAGTCCTACCAAGAAATTGTAACAGCATACTTGTTTCCAAAAACGTTACAACTTTTCGCTCTCTGACAGAAGCAAAAAAATTGGAGGTCTTTCTTTTCAATAAAATTATCCTAAAGGAATCACCAGCACTGACAAATGTATTGTGATGATTTTGAAAGCTTCCTTTTTAAGTTCTCACTTGCCTGAATATTTATCAAAATTGCCCATTAAACACTCATGGAGAAAAGTCTAACCTTTCCGGAAATAAATGGCTAACCACCCACATTAACTTGACAGCACTAAGTCTAACACCTTCATAGTCATCTGTTAATGCCTTACATGCCTGATCGTACACGCTCAGTTCTAACTTGTGACCTCTTTGGTGAAACTTCATCTGGAGAATAGATAAGCACAATTACAAATTCAAACTTTTCTAGCATGACATCCACTTCAAAGCAAATCAAAATTCTAATTTTTAAGAAAGTTTTCAAACTTTATTATCAAATTACAATTTGTTTTCAAGTTATTTGTGCTTACAGAATATAATAATGCTCTCTATAATGCTCTCATCTTTACATGTAACTCAAGAGACTTATGTTTCTAGCAAAATGAAAGAATATTCACCGCAATAAGACTTTTCCAGCATTTCCCTGACAACAATTGGACGTTCAAGCTTAACCGTTGATTATTTATGGAAAAACAATGTTTAGGCGACACAGTTAGTAAACTGGCAGGAGAATCAGTTTCCTATAGTGAGTACGCATATGACGGCAACATATATTGGAATACAAAGTTTGTGTAAAAAAACGAAGGTAGTTAAATTCGGACAACTGACGTAGAATCATATTTACCATCGCCTGAAAAGCTGCTGTTCGTACTCTGGAGTCAGAATCACAAGAATATTGACCTAACACTGTCATGACCTTCACCATCTGTTCTGACTGGTTAGAATCCAATAAAAGTAGGTCAGGACGTGCCAATTCACCAATAAGTTCTAAACATTTCACACGCACCAAATGACTTGAGTTTTTCAGGAGCTGCAAGTCATAAAATTATATTTATTATAATAACTTTCTGTACTGCTGGTAGTGATTATGTGCTTGTAATTAGAAATACTACACTATTGTAGAACAAGCAGATATTTGACTACACTAATTATAGAGTTTGAACAATAAAAAACAAGGCAAATGCACTATTCACCACCAATTTTCATGTCTCATTCACAATCACTGATGAATAAATTTAAGTAGTAGTGCCATTAACCATTTCACAGTAATTACCCCGAATATTCATGTCTAAAGTAGGACATTTTGATGCTTCACACTTTAAAATTTCAGCTATTTGCTTACAACGGGAAAATACCTTCATATTTCAGTGGTTTAGCTATTCACGTAAAAAGATTTGTCGAGTCATTCACTGGGATGTACCTCCAGTGATGTTCCAACAAACCAAAGACAAAACAGGTATAAAAGAAAGTGTACACTTATTTAGTGATTTATTTAATTAAGTTTACCTGCTTTGTACTGTTTATTATTGTGTGATGTAAGTTTTCATTTTGAGGCTGACACAAACCGATCACCATAAGTACATGAACAAGCTGAGAAACCACATTATGTGAACCTAAAAAGAAAATGCACAGAATGAAATAGAAAAATTACAGAAATGCAGATAATTTCAAATAAAAAAAATTAGTAATTTGCATAAATGTGGACTTTACTAGCAACATAACATAATCTAAATTCGGGAACCAGACATTTCTTTAAGAACATAAATGTGTCTCATAAAATAGTCAATTAAAATATATAAAACAAGAGGTCTGCTGGTGCAGACAGATGCCCATCATATGATGTAGTTTTTTAGTTGTAAAGCCATCTTTGTATGTATAAGAGTTTGAGGTTGATAATAGAGGGAAAATGTCAAATTTTTGGTTTAAAAGGAAAATAGGTGGTTTTGCTTTGTCTTTCCC
>JAOXYB010062912.1:0-10505 GCA_028565635.1 Phoronis ovalis
TAGTGCCAATACAATTTTTAACGTTGTTAGTATAGTTAGCACAGGCTATATAGGAATTTAATTACTTCTATTCTTTGAGGTACTTAATGTTTTGGTGACGCACTTAAACATTGCCGTGATACGAAACTTATAGCCTATAGCTATGATTAAGTTCTAATAATCTCTGCTAGACTTCCGTGGAATTTACAATCTTTAGATAGTCACAATCCTGATGTCATCATTACATATATAAATTTTAAAATTCATAAGCAGTAGGAGTTATATATAGATAGCATACGTATTTTTACCTTGTTTTAAGTCTTTGTAATCCTGTTGTCTCATTAATCACTTAAATACTGTAAGATAACTGTGCTGAAAGCCAATTTATAGTTGCAAGGCTTCCTTTAATGCAACAATGTTCAGACTACAATATCCGCTGATTAAATTAGATTTACAAAAAATGTTTCTTTATACAATTCATCACATGTACAATGCTTGATGTAATTTCCTATATGGAATTTCCGTAAAAAAAGCCGGTTATGTGTTTAATTTGGACATTGCTGGGTAATAATTTTGAGTACTGAGTAGTATGCAGAAAGTGTACTCATTTTCGGGTAATTCTTTTCTTAGAGGCACTGCAAACTTCAATAACCACAACAACTCTCCATATATGCATAAGAATGAATAAAGTGAAAGATGGTGATACTTTTAAAAATATCAATAAATGAAACACGTGTTTCACTTATATCAAGGGACATTTCAAGGTATCACATTTAGGTACATGTAGTTTTAGGGTCCTTAATTTAAACCCGTCTTTGCCGAAACGGATATTTTTTCTAAAATAAAACCGTGGGTTTATGATTGATCTTATCCGAGATTCACGGTAACACCTCTTCAAGGCAATATTTATAATTCATATCATTTTAGTAGTTTTACTCTGAGGACTTATCCCGAACTGATGGTAATGCATCGCGTCACGTCATCCATAACTTTATTTTATGAATGAAAGTTCCATATCCGTAAAAGCACATCAATCGTTATTACTGTTTGTTTTATAATCATTTTATTCATTTATCATCGTTCATTTAGATGTCATTAACGTTTTTCAGTAGAAGGCATATATTAAGTGGCCAATTACATTTACGTATTTTAAAGTCGATGTGTTTCCTTGTCTACTCTCCAACGTTATGCCTTCCAATCGTAGGACCTCGCTTATGTTATTAGTGCAGCATGTATATGTTTCTTACAAACTATACTCAAATTTGGCAAGTTTTAACTCATTAAAGTTGAACTAAATTTAACCGCGGCATCTAACGGAACTATAGACTTGTGTTGTACGTTATTAGGTGGAAGATTTTTGAAGCAGATGCAAGCTATGTTGCATGTATTAGGGGGAAGATTAGTGTAACAGGTGCGAGCTACATGTGCTTTGGTTTTTTCTTGATCTTTAATAAACATGAAATTATATATCTAATAATAAATTATTTAAAAAGTCGTGGAGTTTTATTTACACTGTAACGCGGAATTGCTAATGAAACCGTGATTATTGTCCATGCAGATTTTACAGTAGGAATTACAACCAAAGGTCTGAGTTCACACGAAATCGACCTGTGCGACCTTTTGTAGTTTACCTTGTGGAATTAACGCACGCAAGGACACCTGCGCAAAACCACACATCTGCTACTGAATATCATTAACATTTTACTACAGTAATCCACCTACGTTCATTTTAGGGCTAAAAACTAAATATTAAGGATTTAACGTGGGAAATGCGTGTGTAGACAATAGGTAATTAAGGTCTAATTAGAAACAGCTTATTAAATTAAGACGTACACTTTATATAAGCAATCATATAAGAGTACGGAATGGTTACATATTAATAAGTAAAAACGTTATCATTAACAGTAATAAATGATTAAACAATTGCAGGTATGAGTGGTACTTTTACTTCCTCAAACTATGGACTGGCCTATCATGTATATTTTTAAACCAGAAACAAGGAAGTTTATTGTTAATTATTGCCATGCTCAAAACTACTATAATATAGATAGGTGACTGTATCTTATAAACATTTCCCTGATCACCATATCCACAGACACTGCGCAAGGGTCTCTTTGAGGCTGAAGTATAGGATTTTACTATTACTGTGAGTATCAAAGTAACTTTCTTAAAAGTGTGAATAATTACGGACGATATTAGGAGTCCTGAACACTTTGTCATGGTGAAACTTTTTCATATCTCTAATTTACTTTATAAAAAGTTCATTAATCGCCCAAATATTCGCACTGAAGGCTTTGTTTGTTGTTCTTATTAAAATTCGAAAGAAATATGGTAAACGTCGATTCGTGTGATATTTTAAAATTTAATTTTAACAAACTTTAAAAACGTTAGTGATTTTGATGTCATATACATGGTTCATGTGTGATAGTATATGGGTAGTTTAATATGTACTATTTGGAAACGTACATCAAGTTGTTTGTTTGTTTTCTTGTTTATTATGCTTGTTTATTCGTTTGTTACGATGCTTTATGATGATATTGAATTGTCTTGAAGTGATTGCAATAAGCATTAATGATAGCATGACTATTGCATTATTAAAGTAGGACATATAATGATAGCATAACTATTGCATTATTAAAGTAGGACATATAATGATAGCATAACTATTGCATTATTAAAGTAGGACATATTTTTAATAACTTGTAATTTAGAAATTGATATCACGACTGTCTGGATTTAATTACTAACTGTAGGAAAGTATTGAATCCAATAAAATAGTCATGCAACTTAAAAACGCAGGCGAATTTCGTAAGGACACTGAAGGTAACGTCATGACGTGTTGCTATATAATAATTATTTCGAATTTGCACTGGTTTTGGTTAGATGTAGTTACATAAACGTTGATATGTACCGAGTTGTTCATTTTGTTTATTTAAGAAATAATTGTTATCTTATGTGTTGTCGATCCGTATGCTTCTCTCATATTTGAATTCCCGTAGACTCAGGTGTAAAATGAATGAAATGATTGTTCAAATGAGCGAAATTGTGAGTAGTCTTTGGCATTTTAAGAATTCGATTTTTCTAGGGAAATCGGTTTTCAGTGTTTTTTTTGCAACGTAAAGTTAGTTTTTCGCTACACTGAGCAGGCCAGATTATACTTTCAGCGGAGGTTATTGAAATTCATGAAAGATGCAATGCGTTTCTTCCCATCAACAATTTGCACGCAGATTGTTGCCTCTTGGTTATATTAATATTTACACGCTTGAATTTAGCACAGGTACTGATGCATTCCAAATTGTAATCAAAATAATATAATTAGCTTGTAAAAAGGAAATGAGCTTTGTTTTTGAATGAATTGTTAATTAATCCTTGTTTTACTATTTACTTTATGTCTAAAGTGTTTTTACCATAATGTAATTTACTATATGACGAGGAACAATAATAAGCGGATAGTTGAATTGCAAACAGTTCATATATGTAAAACATTATCGTTATTATTTGCAGTTTCTGTCATTATTTTTCCTAAATTTGAAAGTTGTTTGATATGAGTGTTACATCAACTCGTGACTGTAGTATGGTGGTGCATTTTTTTATACTCACATATAAGGACAAATTGTTTTCTTAGTTATAGTAAAACTGAAACTCAAAGCAAGCCACAATGGATGCATTCACGCTGAAAGTTGGAGGTTAATAACATTTAGTAGATGTGGTTTTTATGCACTTTAAAAAGCAATATCTCAGAAATTTTATTGATTTATGCACGATTTCGTTTTACTTTCTTTCGTTTAATCTCCTACACATTTTTCTTAATGAAAATTAGATGATTTCGATTTTTTATTACGCTGTCATGAAGTGACAAGTCTCCGAGCTAGTAGAATAAAGCCGCGAATAAAGCTGACTAAAGAGACGTAACAGCATTTTAAAATTATTATTTTTTTCACAAACTGAACAATTCAAGGTTAGTGAGAAAAAGTGTGCACAGTGCTTTGTGAGAGCAATAGTCTTGCATACTACTTCATTCATCAATGATATAAATCTCTTTGTTTTGTTTTTTAACATTGCATTTATTGCCCATACAGTAATTATCACGTTGCGGTTTTAAGGTGAATTCAAGTTTGAAATAGCACATATATTTTTAGATTATGATAGATAAAAATAAATAACAATTGTACAATTTGTACAATTTCCAAATATGGTAGTAAAGTTTCTATCTGGCGGGGGAACGAGATATATGGGTGTTAATTGTTGTTTCGCGTTGTTTAGTAGGATATGCGTGTGATATCCACGGATACGAAAGTTAGACACCACACACTATTCTTAATAACCCGACATTTAATATTGGTGCAAATTCTATATTATAAAGAGGCGTTCTTGTTCCGATGAAACGAAAGTCCTCATGATATTGATTAATACATCTAGGTTAGAAGCCACATTTTGCGAATGCATAGTTTCTCTATAAGCATTATGTAAATTGTAAAATCGAAACAATGCATCAATAATATGCTCCAGCACAATTTTGATTCTTAAATTGGAAATATCAGTGGATTCCAATTTCCCACTTTATATAGTCATTTTATGTTTTTGTAAAATAAAAAAATATGTTAATATACTATATAATTTATAATATATTTAAAGTATTTGAATATACAGACTTGCGGTATAGTAAAATATCGTTCAAACACCTGTATAGTGAAAGTAATGAAGCAATGTTATTTAAAGATTCCAGAGTACCACAATTTTATATTCTTGTGTTTTTAATTAGGAAAATAGCCACACCGGAATTCGCATACGTTGCCTATGAAAAACAATGCAATGATGAGGTTCTTGACGGCGTAATTTTCGTATTATAGTGACTCAGCCTACGACATTATACAGCGGGAGTAATGATAATGACGCGTACTAATTGTTATAAAGTGCCTTATATCTAATTGTTTTTGGAATAGTGTAAACAAGAATAGTCAATATTCACAAATTATATATAATTTCTTTTGTTTAATAAACATGCAATTGATCTCGTTTGCATAAATATTACTGCACAGAAGGCAAATTTCAACACTTATAAATGTAAAGGCAATAGCAGAGAAGGGAAACAACTTAGAAAAATACATTATTTATATAAACTCATTGGAGTTAGGAAGCCAAGTGTAAGTTAGAGTTTTGTGCTATCGTTATGTAGATTTCGTATTGGAGATGAATATCTGGATAGTTATGTTGTATCAAGTACCTTCCTTCGTTATTCAGTGAAAATTGTACTTTGTGCAAGTATTACATATATAATGTGATACTACCAAGAACCGAGAGGGTACTCAAGAATTCTGTCTATATACAGTAAGGATGTGCCGCTACATTGTTTTTTTTACCATATTAGCAGAGAGGATCTGTTTTTTTTTGATCAAATTAACAGAGAAGATTCGGTTATTGACAAAAATAACAGAGTGGATTCGGTTTTGTTAATAAATAGGATGAGTTGATCTGGTTTTTGACTAAAATATACCGGTTTTCTAATACATATAAAATTAGCAATCAGGTTTTTGGCAGGGAAAAATAGTTGAGAGGTTTCGCACACTTCTACCCAAAATGTTGTGATGTACAAACGAACAATTAGTATAGCAAAAATTCAGTATGAAAAAATATATACTCTGCCTCTGGATATTTAGATATGAACTCGTAAGAATCGTAAGTGATAGTTTCTTCATAGTATTTTTTCTAGATTTTTTATGAAATGTAGTTTTTTAATAGATATGTCAGTAAGTGTTAAAAAAAACAATTAGTTATCTATAAATAAATAATCCCATCAATATTCGTGACAGTAATTTCATTTGTTATCTAGGACCTTATGGCGAGCTGTAATTAATATTGATAGAACGAATTCTGTATGTAACTCAGCTGATTTTTGTTACACGGTAAAAAAACCTAATTCTAAGGGAATTTTTTTCGCCTAGATTGAGCATTCAAAATCATAGTGTAATGTAGGTTATAGTTATCATAGAGGTGGTGCTTCTAGGCATACAACTTCCCTAAGGATCATGAAGCAGCAGCGCTTTGCAATTGTTTGTTTTTGAAATTTTATTAAAATCACCATTTATCATTATTATTTTATAAAATGTAACAAAGAATATACGTAGCACAATATTTGGTGTAATGCTAGCTTCCATCA
Organism: Phoronis ovalis; assembly: GCA_028565635.1. Taxonomy (NCBI): domain Eukaryota; kingdom Metazoa; phylum Phoronida; family Phoronidae; genus Phoronis; species Phoronis ovalis. Next base: position 6,137 of record JAOXYB010062912.1, read on the forward strand.
ATAAGAATTATATGGGAATTCACTATTTCAGAAATATTCGAAATTTTGCCGGTTAGAAAAAAGGGGCTAGAAATAGTTCTTGTTGATCGGTAAGATCAACGTGCTAAGTTGCCGATTTGATAGTGTGCTGCTGATAGATGTTAGACTGTTAATAATCAGTACAGCCGTATAAAAAAACTCGAAATTGATTTAACAACTATAATCAATGGAAATTCTATATGTGCACACCAGTACATCATAGAAGATTGATAACGAGGCCGATATATCATTGCTTCACGTTATTTAGGTGCAGTAAAAAAATCTCTAATTTTTCATTAGCTCAAGTCATTGAAGTTCTGCCTTTTGCTTAATTAAGAAATAAAAGATGCGCCGGTACTTGGTGCCAAATTTAGACCTTTCATAATAAAAGCTCGTCATGTATTTCGCAGACTTCCCTTCTTTTGACGCAACAAGAAATTTGTTGCTATAGTTACAAGGAGGAAATCGTACCTTTCTCTATTTATAAGTTGTATACAACTTCAACACCTTCAGCAATGATCGTGCTGATTTATGTTGAAAAGTTACGTAAACTTGTTGCGCTTTGACTGTAATTTCCTTTTGCTAGCATCTTATGTTGAAGTTTTGATTGTTTGCAAGTCGCGCCCCCGTTTAATTTGTTATATACAAGAACTGCATACTTTTTACAGTTTATTTTATAACATGGAGACAAGAAGTTCATATATCCGTTTACTGGCAAGTATCTATTTCTTTTTTAGGTCCAAGATCGCTCTATTCGTCTGACAGTAATGCCGGAGCAAAGTAACGACTACCGCGTCGTAGTATTTGGTGCTGGAGGGGTTGGAAAGAGTTCCTTAGTTTTACGCTTTGTTAAAGGTACATTCAGAGAAAGTTACGTCCCTACAATTGAAGACACCTATAGACAGGTGATTAGCTGCAATAAACAAGTATGCACATTACAGATAACAGATACTACAGGAAGCCATCAGTTTCCTGCTATGCAGAGGTTGTCAATATCAAAGGGACATGCATTTATACTCGTGTATTCCGTGACTAGCAGGCAATCTTTGGAGGAGCTGAAACCGATAATGCAGGAGGTTCTGGAAATAAAAGGTGACTTAGAAAAAATACCTCTCATGTTAGTTGGTAATAAATGTGATGAAACTATAAGGGAGGTTACTGACAGTTTTGGACGACAAGTGGCGAAATCGTGGAATTGTGCATTTATGGAAACTTCTGCTAAAACGAATCATAACGTTAAAGAAATGTTCGAAGAATTATTAAATTTGGAAACACGGCGAGCAATAAGTCTGCAACCGGCAGACAGCAAGAAATCAAAATCAGATAAAAGAAAAGAAAAACTGAAAGGAAAGTGTGTTGTTATGTAAAAGTCTTAAAAAGCTGAGAACTTTTATGAAATAACTATGAACGGATTAGTATATCCAGACGTAACAAATGCGCCCAAAAAAGAACATCTTAACATACTGAACTATGACCATAATAGCCTATGATTGATACTGGAACTGCCAAATATGTTTGTGGAATCATTAGCATGATAATACTTGTTCATTCATTGTATAACTACTGCATAAATTGTTGTTTCACTATAAACTTGTATTTTAAAAAATACCATTTCAGACTCTCGACAGTACCATCGATGATAAAATAATATGGCGTCAACTTTGTTTGAAGACAATAATGTGTGATCTATGATTCTTGTGAGTTTTAGCAACTTTTCTGGTAACAGTAATATTTAGTGTTAGTTTTTTACATTGAAAAAGTTAAATCATGAGTTTTTTCGACACAACTAATCCTAGTGACAGCCGTTTTAAGGTTGTATGGAAACCGCCACTCGAATACTTGTAACAATATATACGTTCACTAGAGGCACAAATAGTTTAATTAATTTAAAGGAATGTTTATAGCAAAAAATTCTAGCTGATATAATTAACGCAATACAAATATTTCATTTTTTAAAGTATCTACAAAGAGTTATGACTACATATTTTCTTTTGGATTCATATTGTGTTTACAAAACATGGAATGTTCTAATTGTCCTTATTACAAAATCTACACTATGTGTTATCCACTGGCGCAAATCGACAAATTTGCGTTAATGTCCAGGAATGTCTTTATAGATCGCAACTTCCGGTTAAATTTAAGTATACTATGTAGACGGTATTTAGGCTTTTTATTCTTATGACGATAATTTAGGATAACGCATTTCATATGACAACGAAACTATTGAGCATTTTTACTTGTGATTGTGTTTGGCCAAGCTGTGATTTGGCGGTGTTACTGTGCCATTGTTTTACTAGATTAGTTTTAGAAATGCTATTTTAAGCATTTTAAGAAAAAAAAGTGTTCTCAACGTATTGCAACACAATGTTGTTTTAGCATTAGAGAACTTAAGATTCTTAAAAACGAACTGCGAGTAAAGAGAGAAGGATGTGCGTTCGTCACGTGTGTTAAAGCGCCATGCCAAGAAAAAATAAAATCACTTGATTCTTGTCTGTATAAATACGGATTACTAGTGTTTTATTACTTCGCGCTTTAACGATCATATTAGACACACACATTGTGCTCGTTAATTGTAGCTCGCATTGAAGAATCTTAAAATCTCTTTTATCTTGAACATGACATGTAAACAGATGTTTGTTATTTTTTCAAAGTTTATGTTTTATGTATATGATTTAGCTGAAGAAGCGTACGAATTATTTTATAAATCAAAATTCATTCAGCAATTTGAACAGAGTTCTTATGAAACATGTAGATATCTGAATTTGGTTTGATTTTACTATACTAACAAGTAACTTTTAATTCTAGAACATTTGGTGTCATGTAATTTTACTGTAACGTACTTAATCCTGCATATTTGACTTGTGTCTGCACACTGGTTATTTAAATTCAGTTTGAGGACGGGCATATGTTTCTGTGTTCGTTTATATAACGTATTACTGACAAAGTCATAATTTTATATGCGGTGTACTTGTTTACATTTGTAAGCATTTCACATGTAGCTATATGCATACATGGTTTTGTAGCATTAAAACTGTACATTTCTCTTAAAAATAATAATCATATTATTCACAAAATTAGATGATATAATTGTTTTTTCTTTTTAAAATTAAGATCGTTTAAAAGCTAGGAGGAAATATCAAAATAGTGGTGGAATAAAATAGAAACTAGTGCTGATGTAAAAAAATACATTATTTTGCTAAACTTTCAAAAAATATTAAAATAATGTTACAGCTCGTCTTCCCTAGTTTCTTTATAAGTAGGAATACCTTGCTACCATGATAAGGCTGTCAGATGTCTAGCCAATTTGCATCGACGTCATATTGCAAAAGTAATACCTCGAATACATATGTGATACAGCAATGTTTTATTAAAAGTCCACTTCAAAATGAATTTTAGTAATAACAGTGTATGCAGTTTGACTCGGCAGCAGAAATAAAACACAGTTTCTGCGTGCATTTTGGGCTGCGATTTTCTTGGTTTTGATTTCAAAAATATCCATCAGATGGTCTTAAGTCAGTCTTGCTTCACATATACTTAGGAGATACGATAAATTATAAAAGCACGTATTACAATACTTAAAAGTAGGGGAGTGAAATAAAACGGTCGTTATTCCAAATTATATTACTTTTCTTTCTATTAATTTGTAGACTGTCCATCTAGCTGATGCTACCGCAACTACTGTATTATTGCTAATTCACTCTATGTAATTCTAACAAGGTGGAGGATGAGTGCCATTTAATTATTTTCGAGTGTGATAGATATGTAATAGAATGACAACAATTCATTGATAAAGTATCTGTAATGTTACCAGACTTTGCAAATTTTCAAATACATCAAAAATGGAAAGCCATTATGTCAAAACCTTGTATTCGCCTGGCAGCAAGTTATGTATACGTGGTGCTTCAGACCAGGGACAATTTTTTTTGGGGGGGAAACAGTTTAAACGCTAATTGCTAAAGTTAACTATTTTGTTTTTATATGTACACTGTATTTCATGCTTCGTGACAGTTCTGATGTTACTAGGTGTAAAGTACATGTTTTTAGATGATGGAAGACTTCCAAAAAAAGCTTAGCTTGTGTATTTATGTATTCAAGTCTGTAGTGTCCTATAAGCCCAAGAGTGTCAACTACATGTTGTTGTTATATCTTTGCCTTATTGTATCACGCATGACACTTAATAAAAATACATACAATTTAAAACAAATTCAATACGCATGCAGATGTCTATACATTTTTTTCTCTTGAACACGAAATAAACAATTTACGCCATAGTTTTTCAAGATATGAAATTCCTTTCGTGGAAAGTTGTTACTAGTAACTTACTTCTTTCACCTATTTACGCTACAAGTAT
>JAOXYB010062923.1:0-10504 GCA_028565635.1 Phoronis ovalis
TCATTTTACCGCATCACAAACCTGTATGTTGTATATACAAAAGACCATAACTCGGAAACCTACAGTAACAAGGCTAGGATGAGAATGATGGAAACAAGCTGCCAGAATTGTATGTCAGGACCTACATACTTGGCATGCGTAACAATGAACTGTAAGTTCAAATGAGTCTAAAATTTAAATTTTTTACTAATAAAATCAAAATGGAAGGCTTCAATGGAATAGAAGTCAACACACTTAGTTGAAGTACAAGCCTTCTCTTTAATAGAATTTCAACTTCAAACTTCCTTATGTTAACAAATTCACATACTGGAACTTTTAAACATTCAAATCTTAGATTTTAAAAGTTAATATAAGCATAAATTGATATAATTATATCTGTAAAACTATGCCGGGGTCAATTCAAACTTTTTATGCCTTAAAAAACTACTTTCCTTACATACATTCACATGATCCACAAAAATTCAAACAGAACTACAACTAAAGAAATAATGGTACTTGAAAAACATTCTTTTCGCCTATTTCTTCAATAGGTCTTGATTGTTATATCTTCATAATGGACTCAAAACTGCTTAATTTACCTATTGGTGCAATATTCAAATTTTCCAAATTTCTACTTTTTATTTCAATTAGTGGTTCTAGAACTAAAAAATAATATTTGTTCATACAAAAAAGTGTCTACTATAACGTCATAACAAAGCTGCCTAGATTTGCTATTAGTTAGACAGCAATAATATGGATCATAATATTTATTATACAAAATAAACAGTAGTGGCCCTACTCATATGGCATGACTTGCAAAATAAATTACAGCATAGTAGATTACTGATACCGTATTATTTGTAAGAACTTTAACTTACACTTGTTGAAGTGGTTTTATTTCAGGCATGTCCATTTCTTCCGAGATGCATCTTATCTGTTGACAACGTTGCCACTTATTTAATGCCTCAAGTAACTTGCAGTAAATATACAATGTATATGGCTTTTGGTCAGTCAATAACAGGTCATGCATATTTTTTATTACATCCTACAAAATCATTTACTTCATGTGTCAGTGTGTATTTTCGATGGTATCACTGCCAGTTACCCTCTCTCGGGCTCTGGTAGAATATATTATTAGTTTCCAATGGTTGTGACTTTAGTCTCATATCCATCATTGTTATCTGATTGCCTTCTTGTTACATTCTTATACAAAAGAACAATAGCAACATGAGACTATTATCCCATAAAAAAGTTAGTTACTACTTTTGTTACAATTTTCTACTTACACCTGCTTTTGTTAGCACTCCTAATTATACGAATGTGATGTCACAAATTAAAAAAAACACTTTTACAGTGTGCATCATTGAAGTCATCTATCTAGATGCAAACTGTAATAATTATTAATAATTGAGCTTTTAGACATTGGTATTTGTCTGTCAGAAAATAGTATAAATTTCTGTAAGCAGATCACAAGTCTTCCAAAGTCAGATAAGTGTTACTACAGGGTGGACCAAATTAAATGCACAATTAATCAAATTAATTTATTTTCAGAGAAAGATTTGAACCTACTGTATAATACACCATTTGAGAAATTATCAAACTTTCATCAGCATTTCAAGAAAAACTATGGCTGCAATATTCTCTTGTTTATGCAGCCAGATAAAAATGTGCACATGAATTGCTGGTTGCAAATTCTTTTCCAAATACAAAAACAGTTCATATAATATAAATTACTAATCGTTTAATCATAAAGACAAAAGTTATTCATTTTTATGATTTGTGTCAAAAAAGAGAACAGTCAGTTGCATGAAATGCTTGCCCAAAAAGTAAATATGATTACATGATTAAAATGATCCAAAATTAGTCAAAATTTTGGCTTATAGCATCAAGTCCCAAATAAAGGCATACAACTATGTTTCTCCCTTTGGGAGATCATAGTTTTTTATCTGGTTCCCTAAATGCCAGACCTTTGTAGATAAACAGAAGTGATGTGTCATAAAATAAAATTAATAACTAAACAATTGAAATTTCATGAAATTTATGTAAAATATTTACTTTCCACAAATTATACTATATCTCACAAAGTACTGAGTCTATAGCATAAAACTAGCAGAAATTCTTTGAAACTTTACGAAGACTAACTTCTATTATGATCAAACTTTATTTACCGTTCTTATTTGTGTAATGTCTTGCACACACTCTGTATAATTGAGCTGCATTCTTACCAGCCCAGCTATCGTTTCCTTATAGTTCTACAAATAAAATATAATTTCAAACTTACAAGTTATCGCTAAAACTTTTTAAAATTACCTGCTGGTAGACCATACAGAATTAACCAAAGGTAAATTATGATAAACAATTATTTAATAAATAAATTTAGTACTAGAATAAGCAAATGGTTCATTTAGGAAAAACACTTTCACAATGCTATTTGAAATGCAACAACTGAACTAAATGTTCAATTAAACATAAGAAATAAAGTTTGCAATAGTTTTGTCAACTCACATTTGACAGCATCTGTTGGTAAACAGTGCTAACATTATCATTATGATGTATACATTTTACTTTAGGTGAACTTACTTGCAGAACATGAGTGACTTTTTGAAGGTCAGACTTACATTCACTGATGATATCAGCAATGTTGTGTTTATTAGGTATGAGACCCTTCAAGTAAAAAACAATCTTTAGAAAAATGAATACCTACTAGATATTAAATACAAAATATCAACATATATTGCATAAAATTATTCTTTTTAAAACAAGCACAGTGTTTCTTCATCGTTTATGTTGCCTTATATCATGCACAGTTTGCTGTTGTTTGGCATAAATATGGCACTGAATCAAAAGAAACAAGTTACAACGAGAATCATTGAAACAAGTAAATACTTGCATAATGATGAGCTGCAAAGTTCAAAAAAGTCCAAAATTTATAATTATATTTACTACATCAAAATAGAGTAGAAGTCCTTACAAATTTAACATTTATTGAAATACAAGCCTTCTTTTTTATTATAAATAGAACCTCAACTTTAAACTTCTAATCCTTTAAACATAACAGATGTCCAACTGTTAAAATTAATTTTTATGTATAGGAAGAAGCACTTCCTCAAATGCAAATATTAGTATTAGGCCTGCTACCAACCTGAACCGGCCTAGGGTCCTAGAAAATGGATTACCAAACGACCCGGCCCTGGCCTCATTGATTTTTTTAAGGCGAATTGTATTCAATAAAATAAATCTCTCTTTTAAATCCCTCTACAAGTAATTTTTTATTCAAAAGTCCAAGATAAAACATTCAAATATATACATTAATTATGTCAAGTACCTATATAATTATGCCATATTGACTTTTCTGAGTTCAGTCATTTTTGTCACAGAGAAATTGTTTTAGAAGCTTAAAACCTTGTTACATCCGGGCCATTTTATTTATTGTAAGTCTCCAAAGTATTTATTTATCCTACCTCATTCAGTTGACAGATCATTTCTCTTTCTTTGTCCAAACACTTCTTTATCAATTCAGCCAGTTTTTCATTTATTGGATAGAACATCTATTAAAACAAAAAATTGTTTGCTAAGCTACATGATGGTTCAAGCTTTTCGAAATAACCTCTGATTGTTACCAATTACATATTTAATGAGACAATACTTGGAAATTTCTATACTTCTTCTGACAGATGTTTACTGACTTTTCAAGAATTTGCATTAATTAAGCTTTTATTCTAAATAAAAACAAGCAGTCTTCTTTGACAGGCAGTGCCCATCTCAGGTTATCTCGGGAATAAACTTAGCCACCATTTGTCCACAGTGAAATTTATCCAAATCAAAATAAAACTTGTATTTTGGTCTCTATTTACCTTCTGACTTAAAACCAATCACTCTACGGCTAGAATTTTCTAGCTTGACTGAGAATAAATGTAGAAGTTTATAACACTTTTCAAGGTCATTCTTAAACACCATCTAGCCTATTACATCTATCCATCTATGGTCTTTATAAATCCCACCTTTGAATCGACCATGCATTGCTTTGTCTGTGTGAATTAAGGTGCATATTGAGCTACCCTCTCTTGAACAAACATGGCCACCAGTCAGCCATATCAAAAGTAATCCAGGTCAAAATTGTGTCTGACATTTACTTGTATTATATAATATTGAATATGAAGCTGATCGGATAAAAACTGCAGCTGCTATTGTAATATGCACCGTCTCAAGAACAAATATGGCCGCCAGCTGGCTACATTGGATTTTGGTTAAAATTATAAGCCTGTAATTTGACTCGTATTTACCCTAAACCAAATATATAGCTGATCAAATAAAAACTGAAGCAGGTTTGCGAGCCAAAGATAAATATAACACACAAAGAAAAATGTCAAAGATTCAGATCAGCATTTGACTCCAATTTTCAAGTCGATCGTTCTAAGATGTCACCTAGTCTATTACACCAGCCTGCCTATGACTTTTATAAATCTACATTTGAATGATCTAACAATCACTTTGTCTTTGCCTTAAAAAACGAACTTTTAGGTAGTCTTCCAGGAAGTTATCCAAGTCAGTATACCTTGCCTGCACTTTGACTTGTACTTACCCTGTACCAAATATGAAGTTGATGAGATAAAAATTGAAGCTGTTATTGCGAGAATAAAAAAAGGGTTACACATGACGACGACTCATATGCAAAGCCTACGACTATATGTCCATGTTTTATGTGATCCAGAGATGAACATAAAAATTTGAAACTACATAGTTATGACAACAACACTGCTAGGTTAAGAATACTAGATTGCCCTGAAAAATAAACTTCATCGTGAATGAGGCAAGTACTATGTTGACAAATCTTTTCACATTTAGATATTATAAATATAGACATCGAACCCCCTTGATTTAAAGTTATGACTTTCTTGGAGAAATTTAGCATACATTACATGATTTTCATCAACTGTTTTTTTTGTAAGCATTACACATAGTAAAATGGATAGAAGATTCTTCACATGGTAGCTATTTCTATTTTTGTGACAAGTTGTGGAAGTTAGAGAGAATGTTTTGCCTGATTTTTAATTGAATTTTAATTTGGCTACCTTAAGCTTTTCCACAGCTTGCTGTAATTGATAAAGTACAATGTACGACTCTCTTGCTTCAACTTTTTCCTTCAGAAAAGCATGTATGTTGTCATATATTTGTTTATCCACTGGATTCATGCTTGCATCAGTGATCCTGCAACATTTTCTTACAATTCAATTATAATGAAACACCACATCAACGAAAGTGCTTGGCTTTATAAGCAACTTAATTACCCTGTAAATACAGTTTGCCTTATTTTGTCTAATAATCGCGCCCTCTGGTATCTAAAGTAAATCAATAATTGACCTGGAGTGGCAATTTGAATTAGGGTTTCGTTCCGAGGGGGGTACTCAAGCTATTTTTTGGTGGGGTTATGAGGCCAGGTTGAAAATTTTGGATTTGGATTGTATACTTCTTCCTGTTTTTTTGGATTGATACCGTAAAGAAATTCAAAAACTTGGACTTCTACCCACTGCTTACAACAAATAATTTGGATTACTTTTAGGTTTGTGTCCACTATGATAAATAGATTTTGGAATTTGGTTTGTATCAGTCAGTTTGCAAAAAAAATTGGATTGCTACCCTTATATTTCAAAACATTTGGATTGGGTTTGTTACCACAAGCTAAAATTTTGAATTGGGTTGGGCGGTACATCCCCGTATTAAAAAACCTTGAGTGCCCCCCAGGGTTTCAATGTTGTTTGGAGTGAAATAAACTTACATTTGTTTAAACTTTATAAGTTTTTCTTTTGAAAAAAAATTGTATTGCTCACAGAATTTCACTTAAATAAGATGATTTTTTAGTTAAACTGGCAGTCTTCAAAATATGCCTGATGCATCACAAACAACAGATTTAAAAAATCTTAGAATTTCATGACAGTACAAAAAAAGTTAATAAGCGCTCCTTTCTAATAATGCCCCCTCTAAAACATTCGTTTTAATTATCTCATATACGGTTCGCATATAATTATACTATTTTCCAATATTTATACTTTGAGGTAAATTTTGAGTAGTTATATGGAAACGCTAATAAAAGTATATACTTTTGGAAACTTAAGGTACTAATATAAGGATTATGAAAAATTACTTTACTTTTCCTTCACTTGATTGTGTAATCAGCACAGAGGCCATCTGGGTGAACACTCACTTTTTCCAAAACAACTCCAACACCTCACCATGTACAGTGCGGAAACTTGGCCGAAATTTACTTACAATACAATTATTTAATAATGTGTCTCAGATTTTCAAAAATTTTGCTTCGATTTGTAAAAAGAGAGCTTCTAAATATAAGAGGGTGCCAAAAAAAAAATGAAAAATTGTCTGGCTGTTGAATTTTGAAAGGTCATAACATTTGAATAAACCAAATTTTCATAAATCTGAGACATACTTTTTAGAGATCTCTAATTTTGGCCAATTTCCAACTTAGTAACAGTACAGCTACAATAACTTGCAACAAACTGGACTATCTCTCTTAATAAGAAAGGATCATCATGCTTTAAAATTGCAATAAATAAAAAGGATATTTCTAACAAAAATTAAATTATATTACGGTTAACTGATTTTGACAATATCTGAAACTATTATCCTTAATAAATAAAATTATCATGTTTCCATGAATGAACTAATTAATAGTCATAGGGCATGTATAGTTATAGTGTAAAAATTAAGCAAATGCATAGTAATTACCAATTTTCTTCATCTTCAAAGAAGACAGCAGCAGCTTTTCGTAGCTCCATGTCAAAATTGTGTGTATTATAAAAATCACAGATTTCCTTTTGTCTGGCTTTATCTCCTTCCAGTTTTTGCACAAGATTTTGCCACTTAGTAACCATTGTGATCTATGAGATAAATAATATATGGCCGATATAAACTGTAGTTTACAATTACTTTTGTTCACGCCTATAGCATTGTTGTCAAAATTAAAGGACAATCCAAAATTGCTCATGTTTATATACTCATATGTGCTAAGAAGCTTTTTGGAATAAAAAGAAATGCTGGCAGTCACGTAATTTCCTAATGACTGCTCCTACCTTTGATGATCAACAATCTCGCATATATCCCAATCAAAATACATGTACGTTGATGTTTCATTGTGATTTTACAAAGGTGAGGACCCTTTGGAAACAAGCCTCAGGACTTTAAGGGCTATCCTTGACAGTGGATAACCAAGTTTACGAACTGCAAATTTTTCTACATCTTACATTGTATTCCACTTTATTTTTTAATATTTTCGTATATTTTATACTTTTAATTAATATGTATTATTTGTGACTCAGGTTTTATAATAGATCTCCAGTTACATACATTAGTGCTGTACTTTTTATTATGTAATGTTTTTAAGCATATTTTATTTGTGATTTTGTACCTTGTTTATTTTTTATCAGAAATATACTTACTTACTTACTTACACTTTCTTAATATATGCTAGACCTATTGCCCATGAACGCACATTGTATTTTTTGCTGTTTATTATATTTTGAAGGCAAATGAGTGATAACACTATAGGTATGATCTGTTTGGCCAAACTTCTGCGTACTTCTATAAACACTGTCGTCCAGGGGGTACTCTCATTCAAAGTGACACTAGCTCCATTCACACTTACCACTTAGAGCGCTTCACAATAGAGCGCTCTATAATAATGTGCTTCACTTTCCGTCCAAACTGGCATGCTTTAATTCGCTTCTATCTTCAAATATCTCGAAGCGCATTATTTTACTTTAATACGCTTCCGATATGCGGAGCTCTTTAGTTCAAGGAGGTGTATATATGCATGTGCGTGCGTGTGCACGCATGCACGCACGCACACACACACACACACATATATATATAAATAAATATAATTTATTAAAAATCAACTCGTGGCAGAAAGCGAATTGAAGTCGCTTCGTGTCCACATTTGCAAGTTAATTCGCTTAAAGCGCATCAGGAAAGAGTTAATCTATCTCAGGAAGAGGATTAATTTTTGCTTGAAGCGATTTATTTTAATGCTCTTGAAGCGAATTATTCGCGTACACATTAGAGGCTGAAGCGCATTATTGTAGAGCGCTCTATTGTGAATCGCTCTAAGTGGTAAGTGTGAATGGAGCTTGTTTCTATGTGCCGTTCCATGGATCCCTTTTTCAGCCTTAGTTTTTATCATGAGATGTTTTTTATGCTTATTTGACATTTTTTACCATGGGATTGTTTTTTGTAAATATCTTTTTTAACATGGGGTATATTTTCAATAAATAAATTATTAGCAAATTGTGTATTTCTTGAATTTTTTTCACGCTGATGTCATCATGGGTTAAGAGTTTTTTCCTGGGAGCTCACATCTATCAAGTTTTTTGTCAACCCCTGGCATTGTCGTCTCTAAGTGACACAATTAAAAAGACAGGCACTCCTAGTATTTTCAAATTCCAACACAAATTTGTTTTGTTTAATGCAAGCAAAAAAAATGCCAAACTATGGTGGCCCTGAAGGACTGTCATGTTGTCAACTTGTACAAAACAACTCGACAATTCAGTACGAAATGTCGAGTTGTTTTGTACAAGTTGACAACACAACATTATATATTAAGACTGTCGTGTTGTCGTGTTTGCAAATCGACAATACGACGTTTCATAGTAAATTGTCGTGTTGTTTGCAAGTTGACAACATGACGTTTCATAGTAAATTGTCGTGTTGTCGAGTTGTTTGCAAGTCGACAACACGACATTTCGTACTGAATTGTCGTGTTGTCGAGTTTTTTACAAGTCGACAACACGACAGTCCTTCAGGGCCACCATGCCAAACAACTTGTAACAAACTTATTTAAATTTGTAATCAAGTGTCAAATGCCGTTTCAATTTTGTCTCTGATTATAATAAAAAATTTGTTATCTAAACAGTATCAGTGCAGCAAAAGATAGTTGGCAGGTATGACAGGTATAATTAAACTGGAACAAAGTATCAATTACATTTTTCTTGGCAGTTACAATTACTCTATATGCATGCAGCATAACATTTTCAGGTATATATATACCTGGATATATAGCAAATTCCAGTCTCGTGTAGGAATATTTTTTATTTGTGGGATGACTAGTAACTTGTCAAAAGACCAAATACAAAATATAATTTGCCTATTCCAAATGCATAGTTCTTACTAAATAACAGCAAAACATTTTTTGCTCATCAATTTCATATTTAAAATTGTCTTGTATATCTTTTTGCCAAATAAACATTTTGTAGCTTACACATTCATAGCTTCCTATTAACTCAATAAATAAACTATACTGCAAAAAGGTGTCTTATTATTTAAGACAAGAAATAGGTCTTTAAAATAGACAGGCATAACATTCCGCATAACAAGGCATAACAAAGTATATACGGTATATATAGGGAGGCAGGACTATTTTGAATTGCACTTTCCATAATGTATGACAATTTTTATAATTTTTTGTATTTCGAAAAACGATAGTTTTTTTTAATAGGAAAGTGTTAGGATCAATAAGTCCAATATTGGGCCTATTATTATTTAATTATACCCTTGTTTTGTACCTTGATCGTCTTCTTTCGTCTTGCAACTTTTGCTTTGGACAACTATAAGTTAAAACTGTAAACTCTCAATGTAGAAAAATCAAATCTGGTCGCTAGTGTGTCACGTTGTGCTGTAGTCTCAAACAACTAGTTACCTAATGAAAATGAAAAATAAATACGTTTAAATAAAATGCCTGGCTCATTTCCGCGCATTTCCGGCTCGTTTCCAAACATCAACATTTCCAGGAAATATTTTCACTAAAATATTGATCAAAATCGGACAGTTCTTAAACTGGTTTAATGAAACTTTTCTTTAATAACATTTCAAGTGTAGTGTGACCAATACGGTACTTGTTCTAAATATTAATTGCCGGATAAATTGAATGCAAAATGATAGGGTCATAAAATATATTTTATTAAATTTGCACTGTTTCGAGTATTATTTTGTAGTTTCTCAAATAGTGTATCACCACTTGGCGGCGCCAGCCAGAGGGGTAACTACTGCCACCTGGCGAAAGACAATTTTAACTTAAAAGTTGCACAACAGGTGCAATCCTCTACTGGGATTGCATTTTTTTCTTCCAATGTTCAAACCTCAATATATGACAACGCTTTGAGCTACAGGTGCCATACTGGAGGTATAGACTCCGGGGAACATACAAAAATAAGGTCAGGATCAAATTGAGGTCAGTAGGTCACATTTCTAAAATTGCAAAAACGTAAGTTCAAAATGATGGTATAAGGTTATATCAAGATCTTTTTGATGATTTTACTGTTGTTTGGGGTCAAAAGGTCAGATTTTCATTTTTTAGCAGGTTCCCAGAATTACAGCGTAAAAAATGAAATCTACATACAGGCTTGTGGTTTGACAGGTGACGCCTCTTGCAGCCACGCCTCTAGACTGGACTCAGTCTGAATAATGATTATTTTTTTCTCTCAAATTGTCTAAAGTGCTGACAAATTATACTTTTTCA
>JAOXYB010062945.1:0-24788 GCA_028565635.1 Phoronis ovalis
AAGTTAAATGCAATTTTAAGATTTTGACCTTTTGACCCCTGAATGACCTTTTGACCTTTAAGGTCAGCTAACTTACCTCAAAGCGTTTCCAAGTTATAGACGTTTGAAAATTGGAAGAAAAAAGAAAAAAAAGGAAAAAAAAAAAGAGAAAAAAATAAAGAAAAAAAAAGAAAAAAAGATACAATCTCAATATGTTGCACTTGCTGTGCAATCTAATAACAGATATTGTTGGCAGTGTCTGTTATAAAAAGAAAAATCGTCTGAAGCATCCTAAAGCTTGCTTTTACGCTTTCTTCTCTTCGGGAAGAGAGAGTGATCAAACGTTATTTGTAAACAATGTGAACTCGAATTATTATTATTAGTGCAGTATTGCAAGCTTACATATAGCCATGCATGTATTACTGAGATTCTGCACCCTGTACGCATCGAAAAATTATAATACTACGTATATCGGGTTGCATGGGACAACGATGAATAAAAATACTGCATTGATACTACGGAATTGCAATATATTGCAATAGGATGCTACCTTTGTGTATGCGTGGTTACTTGCCATTTTTTGTTTGTGACAAAGACCCTCCAGTTGTTGTGAAGGAGTGAAGCTCAGAGAAACAGTTATAAAATGTATGAAGATGAAATAACAAGTGTCACCTAAATATACATGATGATGATTGTCGTTAATTTGTGGTCTAATGTAAACACAGCTAGCATATACAGTGCAGCTAAATTGTCACTGTTGACGGACAAATATACCAAGTGTACAGTACGTAGTTACTGTAATTAAACAAATGGAATTTCTAATGTGTACAACATTATAATTGTGTGACAGCGTGTTGTGTCCATCGATTTATAGTCAATATATCTAAATATACCAAGACAACATATACCTACACATCAAAGTAATCCGATCAAACTAATAATAAAACAAAGTGTCTTTAAAAAATCAATGCCACATATAGCAGTTATGGTGTCAACGGAATGGTTTTAACCAAAAAGTGTCCATTATGGAACCGTATCGATGTAATAATGTTGTTACACAACCATGCCTAAAATAACAAACTCTGTAAAGAGTTGGTAATGAAACTATGCTGTCTTTTATCAGCAAAAATTGCCATGTTTGAATGATTGATTTTAATGGTATTTAAGCGTTACATATACCCAATATAACAGTATATCTGAACATAATTACTCCCATAATGCTTAGAAATTTTGCAAACAAATGGTACGCCATACTAAACAAAGCGTTTTCAACAGAAAATGGCAAAATGTCATATCCGATGATATCTTTGAGCAGCTGCACTATAAGTATACCGAAGAAAAAAACATTATGATCTTTCTTTAAAACTATTTATTCGCCTTGCGCATATATAAATCTTCTAAAATTGTGCTGAAATTATGACAGTTCTGATGGAGATATAGTACGTGCTACGGAAATCATACATCAAAATATTGAGTTATGATAACCTCGGACAGGTGAAACAGTGTCTAAATCTGGTTTATAAATATATGTTCGAACAAAATCTAGGCTACGTGGTCGCTAAAAAATGCTTATATACGTAGTTACATGAAATTCTTGCTCGCCTGCACACCTGAGTATGCACATGTCACCAGTCGGATCGAGGGTTTATCAGGATTTGCTACAGATTCAGGTTTAATTAGATTCAAAAACAACCATTATATTCATGCCATGTTAGAACGATGCAGATATATATTCAATGTCATAATGGTGCCTGTGTATTTACTAGTAAAACTTATTAAAAATGAACATGTGTGTCCCCAAGAGCATTCCCGTTAGATCACATGATTTGCCAAGGTAACGTTAAACATCTAAACTGTCTCTCTGGGTGAGCGCCAAGCCCCCACACAGGGCCCCCACACAGGGCCTCAACATGCAATACAATACAACAATAGTTAAACTGGATTTTTTTTCAAGTCATCAAATACAATATAGTCATGTTCATTTGTACTTAAATTCAAAAGCTATAAAGTGCTTATTCAAATACGCCATGTTATTCTAGTTTGTTTCTTTTATTTTTTCTTACTTCTTCTTACGCCTTGCACACATTAGAACAATGTTATATATTAATATTTACTAACAATTTTCTAAACCAAAGAGCATGACTGTTGTGCATAAGGGCATGCCTGGGAGAGTATTACCACATATGATTTCATTAAAATTTAACATACCACAGTGCAAGAAAATATAACTAATACACGACTATAATCTAAATCGCTTATTGCAAAAGGAAGTTCTATTGCCGTTTAACCTGAAAATCGGCTGAGATTATGAGTACGCATGATATTTTTGATAGAGTTTCAAGTCTCGCCCACCAGGAGGGAAACGAGAGATTTTCAGACTAACCTAGCATTCAGTATATTGAAAAAAAACTAAGTTTCTTAAAAATGCTTATCGATAAAAATCCATTTACATTTTCAACAGGTTTAAAAACTTAAAAATTAGGGATGTTGGTTTATTCATTTTCCAATATCATCATACCGTGTTATTCACAAAATATACTGTTTTACTCTGTATTAGTTCTGTCTTAACCCCTATCTCTCATTCAGTTTTTTCTATGAGAAAACCATGTCGTTTCTATTATTGTCCGCTCTATTCCAATGCTTGCTGTCAAGTGCTAGTCTCTGCCTCAGACTCGACAAGAAAAGTCCCGTGACTGTCTGGCAAAGTTTAAGGGCTAATTTAATTAATTGCCTACGATTATGAGTTATCTTAATAAGTTGAGAAAACTAGAGGCTCTTGTTAAGTACATGTGTAACTATTTTATCCACAAACACGTTTACATAACCTTATCAGTTTTATCAGGGAGAATTGCCAAAACCGTCTACAAACTTTTTCTATGATATATCTTTTCTTAAGTCATTTTTAGGAGATTATATATCTATGATTTTTTCTTTATATTATGGTTTATGTATGTAATCGTAGTGTCTTAGTTGTGTTCTCTATTCATA
This sequence comes from Phoronis ovalis, assembly GCA_028565635.1. Lineage (NCBI taxonomy): Eukaryota > Metazoa > Phoronida > Phoronidae > Phoronis > Phoronis ovalis. The sequence continues at coordinate 2,968 of JAOXYB010062945.1, forward strand.
TCCTTTTTCGTACGATACATCGTTTTCTAACTTTCTAACCGCAATAACTTCATTGTCTTCTTTGAGCTTCTTGTACATAATTTAAAATATTTTAATGAACAAACGGCATGCTTCAAATTCACAAAATTAATGACCAAAAAACAATGTACAGGATTAAGGTACTAGGCGCGAAGATTAACGGAAAATGAAATAATTAAGTAGTGTTTCTGCTAGCACCCTATCTGCACAGCAACGTACATAATATCTGTTGTTGTAGTGTCACCTGAATTTTTGATTTGATGTAAAGGTTTACCCAGTTTTCTCAGTCATATCTGTCTATATGTGAGATAACCTGTCTTGACCTTCTCAGACCATCGGGTACATAGTCTACCTGAAAATCATGACATGTGTCAGTTGGATATTATTAATGATGAATACAATTTGAAAAATGGGCACCACATCCACGTCAAGGAAAGAAATATTTTGCTGTGTCAGCAAGTAACAGGTACATGTTACTAGGACAACTATAAATCATGTCGCGTCTTTTCTGTGTCACTATAGCTATCCAAAGGGGGCAGTTAGTTGTATGGTACGGGAGTAGTATGTTGTACGCATGTGATTACAATTTGTTAAACATGTCCTAAGTTTTTTTTATGCTGTCTTGATAAAAATGACATTTGCAATTCTATAAAAAAAAATCCAGAATTCATAATTTAGACTATGATCACAGGAACAAGGCCTAGTACTAATACTAGATTATATGTGATTATACAGACACACGGTTTTTTGAATTCACGCCTCTGCTCTGTTATAATGTAAAGTTGCAGATATAGAACCGGGTATAAATCCGGGTATAAAACACAACCGTGATACATTTTACTATTCCCCTCGATTTCCTGAAACTGTTTTACTGCGCGCATACTGTACAAATTTAAGAGATCCCGCTAAGCCAGCTAATCATTGATAGCATATGAGCCAAACACTTTAATAAATCAAAGCGGGAAATCATGTGCAGTAACTAAATTTATTTTTATCTCGAGCCGGATCTCAGGTTGGTTTCTGTCACAGACATGATAGATTACCTGGATAGGTAAATATAGTTTTGAAGCTGATAAGTGGAAAAGATAGGTGAATCCTTGTTGTGATATGTAAGATATTTTCCAAACTTTGAAACCTTAAACAAACAATAAAGTTTTAGTAAGTAAAACCTCTTACATGAATATTCAATTAGTTTTAGGGAGTTGGCTATTTGTGGTTATCCTTAGACGTAAAATAGCATTGCTGAATGTAGATTGCTAAGAAAATACATTTATGGAGTTTCACATTATTTTTTAAAGTTGGTCAGGTCCCAGGTCGGGTGCAGTGAGAAGGCTAGTCTTAAAACGGTGCCGGGTTAATAACGAATACATGAAGTATTCCTGTCTGTGATTCATTTCTTATAATCATCTATATTATAATTATTTTACGCTTTAGATATGTTTCTAATTACAAAAGTTGATATAAGACTAACCATGCATTTGCTTTCAATTTCGTAATATTGTTCTCAGAATGGAATGACGTTTTGCAGGGTAAGGAAATAGAAAGAATATCAAACCAACTTTTTTTATTAATTTTATTTCACTAATTGACTGGAAGTAAGAAACATTTTTTTACAAACACCACCCACAGTTTCATATTTTATTGATCGCAATCTATATTGATTGTTGTTAATTGTCAGTTTATTGATGGTCGGAAGTGCTCTTTTACTGTAAAGCTGTACCTATTGTGTGATAAAATCAATGATCACATACTAACAAAGCTGAGATCAGAACACCTGAGGAATCATAGCGCAACCTATTTTCTTTTAATTGTAATTGCATGCCACTTGTTTGGAAATACAATTAGATACAAATATCCTTAACTTTCGATAATTCAATGTTATCTCATTCAATCACAACGGAAGAACATGTCATACAGGTTTTTCCCGATATATTAGTAATTGCGAATGCTTCCTTTGTAGTTTATCTGTCCACCTAAATGTAATGTAATGCAAATGAATTCATCATACAAGTGTAAATGTGCATACACGCGCGTACGACAACCTTTTTCACAATACTATATATAAATTCCCGGAGAAAACAGGCAATAATATTGAAAGTAGTATAGTTAGTCTTGGGAAAATTTTATAAATAATTTTCTCAAAATATAACAATAATGTTTAGTTGTCAATATGGAGTTTGGTAATTGTAATGGGGCCCGGGCCGGGACGAGGTGTTATTATTTCCCCTCAGAACGTATCAAGACATCCTTGTTTTGTCTTTCTAATATTGCTGTGCTCAAGTCCAGGTTACAACCCGGGGTTTCATTAGTTTACATTATCGCTGCTTGTGTTTTGTAAATACAGTCGATATTGTTACTTTTGAAATACGACTTACAATTAATGAATTAAACATGCCTCCGTGGTCTTATTTATTAACTGATTAATACTTTGCAATTTTAGATTATTTCATAAAAGACATGGAAACTTTGTTATTTTAAGGTCATGTTTGTTCTGGGGATAAATATTCAAAAACATTTACAAATACATCTATGTTGATTTTTTAATCAAGAAAAATAAGTCTGCCTGGTTAAATTACAATTGGTACCTTATTGTACTTGCACAAAAGTCACGAGGTGGTGTTTTTTAAAGATTGAACAATTTTGATTTTTTTTTACCACTAAGTCACGCAGAAAACATGCATGATGGGCAGTAAAACGTATCAAATTTGGATTTGCATTAGTTTGTAGTTTTAAAACATTCTGCAAAACAATCACTGATATCGCCAGATTTGCCTTACTGGTCATCACTTTGTTAAATATAAGTACATGTCTTTAATGTTTGTTATAAACATTGCTTTATTATTTTTTAATTTCACTTTTAAATCAAACCAAATCCGAGCACACCCGTCGCAAAAATTGAAGCAGTTTATTAGAATTTTAATATATTCCCGAAATTAACCGTCCTTGCTTCATGGACTGTGTTGGACCGTGAGTATCTGAAGCATTTACGTATACAGTTTTAATCCTGCTTATAATTGTTCAGTGCAGTAAATGAGCTGTGAATTTAGACAGCGGAGTAACTTAGTTATGGGAAATTAACTGTCCATATTAACGGGACATATCACACCCTTTTACGAAATTCAAATTATTTTACAAATATAATGCAGAATTAATATGTGTGTATTAAACGCAATTTTGGTTATGTCTTCAAATGCCACTCATATTTCGTGGATAGATTTCAAAACGATATTCTACTGAGTGGAATGCTGTTTCCGGGTTTTGCCATTTCGTAGCAATTCCGTAAAGGCTGTGTTTACATAGAACAGTGGTCATAAGAAGAAAAGTTTCGTCAAACGTATAGAAAATGAAAGGATTTGGACAGTTTAAAACCCTTATCTAATCTTCTAGAAAAGTGGCACTCAACAATTATGTCTAATAGAAATACCTCCACTTGATACACCTATGAATAATGCATACCAACAATAGGCAGTGAGCTACTGAACTTCATCAGGGAATTATATTATATTTTAATAATCACTCGGTACAAACTATATCATTAGAAGTTCTCAGATAAAAGAGTATGTGATTTGTCATGTGTACCAAATTATTAATCACCACAACGGTTTCTCAGATAGCATTATTTATCTCGCTTGGATAGCACAGGACTCCCTATCAATAACATATCAATTAGAATCTATTCAAATTATTCACCTGAAGTCACTATAACAATATTCGAAATTATAATTTGGGCGTGAGTGCTTCTATGTGTCGCTAACACGTCTTTACCGTGCCACTAAATGAGATTCTCAAAGGGTTACGACACTTCCATTTGTATGCTTCCGCGTCACTGTTACAGAAGCTAAACTGGTGTTAATATATTATGGAATGCATTCAGTCCTCGACTGGTAACACACAGAGCAGCCCACGCATGATGTCTGAGTACTTGACAAATTTGATGGTAGAACAAAAGTGTGTGATAGCTTCGATACGTATCCACCCAAGTTCAGGGGTTATGTAAAGGTCGTAAAGGGTTGCTGAACATCATAATTAATACGAGTTATCTGAATGAAGCCACCAGTTTTAAAATGTTTGCAAATTTGCAAAACTTTGCAGTGAATGATCCTAAAAAATCTATATCTAAATAGTATAACTCAAGCCCGAACTCAAGGTTGTTTCTTCAATTGCTTCTTTACATGCAAATGATTTTCTGTAGGCTTACGTAAAATAACATTTGCTATTTTAGAATTCCATCAGCACAACAGAAAGAGGGTAACAGAAATATTTGTTCAGTTTACGTAAATATTGAGAAATTTGCAGGCATCGATTTCAGTATATCAGCTGTTTACTCATGTGTAATGAAACTTTCAAGACTGGTATTTCAGGCGATACTCATTTTATTTACCTCGTAATAAGCACAAACGCTTCATACTAGATAACTAGTGAAGATATTTTGATGTTATGAATTTAATTATAGACTATTTTTTAATTTTCACCCAAAATGTAAATAAAGATAAGCCAATTTAGTTTTTTTACATTTTCTTACTATGCATATGTTAGTATATATAATACCAAACATTTCTGCATCATGTATCAAAACCAAAAATATTATTCGCTGTCGAAAATGATAAATTTGTTTGGTCAAGCCTATCAGATTTAGTAGTTGAATAACGTATTCATCATTGTGAAATATAATTTAAATGCATTTACTTTTATTAAGTATTTATAAACGTGTAAATTTTGAAAGGATTCATACATCGGGCCTTATCTGAGACGTTGAATAAATATTTTCATTTCTCTATAATCTTCCTGGATCATTGCTCAATTTTGATTAAATAAAAATTGTAATATTGTACATGATATCTGAATGCATTTCTATACATAAAAACATAATACAAAATTTATGATTTTTCAACTCCCGTTATAAGCCGTATTATTGTCATTTCTCAAACAACGAATAATATGATACTGTGTTCCTATTCGAACGCTTAATTTAGTTCTTTTATGTCTAGAGTAGCTGATCATAATCCAAGCTAATACGCACAGAGGTCATTGAGTGAATTACCAATCGGGCGTAAGCTTCATACGCATGTCTATATGTACATGAGATATACTCCTATGTGATAACTAAATTTTGACGCCTTATAAAAATAATTGATGTATAATTTCAATGTGTTTTGTGCATATGCCACTTTGTGTCAAATTCTTTTATGGTTTCTTCAAATGTACAAAGAAAAAATAATTTCAAATTATTATAATCAAATGTCAACATTTATGAACAATATAGTGATTTTATCTAATATTATCATACCCTAGTTTTACTTTCAATCAATCAATCATACAAAAATGAGAATATACATCTCTAATGTAAAACATAAGTTAGACGTACTTACTAAAATATCCACAAAAAATAGCCGAATTTACATGACTTTTAACTCTTCTATGCATTATATCAGTTCTTAATCTGATAACCACGTATTACTCAACATTTTAACCAGACAACACTAGGTACAATATAAGAAAGTTAGCATCAAATTAAGCATGGGAAATGGCGTTTGTGCTGGAATTTATGCAATTCACTTCGTCACCATAATTTTTAAGTTTCAGCCTCTAAGCCTTGTTACATATTTTGAGTAGGCTGTTGGTTTTTCTAACGTTGAGGCACAGTCTCAATAAAACGATGTACATTGATACCTACTGGATGAACAGGGGAGATTAAAAATCGCTAATCAGAGACACCGATCTATGAATTTTTAACATGCAATGAATGCAGATGATTATGTTAACTCATGTACCATATGATGACATTAACTATATTAAGTAGTAATAAGCTGTGAATGATAGTATGTGTTTTATTCCCACGTGTTATTATTACATTCTTATGAATTAAATTGTGTCACATTTATTAATATCTTTGCCAATCAAGGTAGGTATCCAGGCAGGACGACCAGCCACTACTCCAACCACTACAGTTTGAGATTACAATTTTATATCGTAATATATGCCCTAACTTTCATCACCGGAAGGTACAGTACTAAGGTATAAATTCTCCAAACAGAGTAGAAATGAAATTTCCTTGCATTATTCAGACTATTAACCTCCATTAATTTTTAACCATCATATGACAATAGTATTGTATTCATCCATGTCTTTTATCATAACAATGACAGCGTCGTGCCGCTTACATCGATGTATATTATCATTCAAACAAGTAATCACTCGCATGATCAGTTCTTATTGCATACATTCTGATACATCACCCAATTATATGAACACAGTCTGTTTTATTGGTAATTTCTGAATTAATATTGTCATTGAATATCTTGTATGCAATTATTACTAAGCAGGATGCCACCTAATAATGTAATATTACTTATTAAATACAAATGAAGACATACAAATGGGATTAATTTTAACGTGATACTTTTAATTATAGTTACAGTTACTATTATAGACAAATTTATTCTGTCGAAGAATGAAAAACGTATGATAGTCGAGTGATTTTATACACAGATTTCTCATTAAAGGAATTTTCTATATTAGTCCTATACTAAATAATTCCTTGTGTCAGTTAAATCAATTTTACTCGAAACTGATAAATAACCTATAAACGTGTACAAAAAAAGTGTTTGTTCCTGGCTATCACTTATTATAACCGTAGGTATCCAGTTACTAATTTTACTAGGTGCTTTAAAATGTAGTGTAAATGTTTGGTACAAGGACTTGTGTGAAGTTAATAGTAGCAATTTTTATTACAACCATGTTAAATTCTTGTTTGCATAAACTACATGTAAAATTTGTCTCGTGTTTATGCAAGTCTTAAATTTATACATGCACTTTAGATCCTACAAGATATAATGAATTATTCGGGAATTGATACCTTTTCATTTCGTTCTGCCCTGTTAAATAAATGATTAAGATATTATTATACATAATGTACTTTGTCACATTGTGTACCATGTGGATGTAGCACCGCGTGTCATGCGACAGTGTGTATGCAAACATTTCTGTCCACTCTTCTTGGTATTTTAAAAAAGTTATCAACGTGTGCTTCGGTCATCTTAATAATTTCAATATATCGATAATCAAATCAACTTGTAGGCAAAGTGGTAATTCATTTAATATTAACAGTACGTCTAGTGTTTAAAAATAGCCATACCCAGGGGCTGTACTCAATTTAAAGCGCTATAGAGGGGACAACAAATGTATCCAGATTTGTAAAGCAATATTGCTCGATGTAACTATTTCTGATGCCATAATATTATATCCACATCCAGTTAGAATGTGCATTAAAATGTTGCTTCAAGATAGTTATCATATTAGGCTATGGTGTGGTCCTCAACGTGTCAGCCATATTGGTATTGTTTTCTTCTTGACGACAGAAGGTTGATCAATACTTTTCAATTTAATGTAATGTTACAGTTATCAAAATTATTAAACTTTAGCACAGACACTCTTGGCGTCTTTTTTACTTTATTTCAACCGTTTTTCCCAATGACTGATCAATGAAGGTTTTCGTTTCTTTATAAGATACATTTGTATAATAACATAAATAGTGGCACTTTTAAAATGGCGACCTAAAGGTACCATAAATTTCGTTGTTTATAGACTAAGGGCGAGTTGGGATGCCACACATGGTATCACACCAAGCAAAACTACAAAACACAGCAAACACAGATGTAGTATAGAAAAGATATTCTTTATTCAAACAACAAATAGCAATGAACATGCATATATACAAAAAACAGTGTCTGTCACAGAACGCGGGAGAGAAGCAGATCCACAAATTCCCGGTTGCAACGATGGTGGCAGAGGTTTTATAGTCAACAGCACTCAAATCACACGTAGTGAGTGGCACACTCCAACTTACCTAGCTTACAATATAATCACTTTGAGATTAGGCCCAAGAATCCAAAATACTCCAGACTATATTCTGCAACCCTCACGGCACCTGCTTCTCTCGGTACGCGCTGTTTTTAGCTGCCGAGGCCGAAAATTGCAACCGGATTTGCGTCAGGGGTTAAATTTTGCACCCTATCTAAACTGGAGCATTTGTGCAAAAACACATATTTCTCTTTTAGAACTATCTATATAGAAATACTTAAAGTGTACTGATAGCAAATATTTGTCTGTTGTCCTATATAATGTGATTTGAAAGCTATTTTTTAGACTTCCCAGAATACATCGGCTCGAGTTAAGAATCTTCTCTTGACTGAAGCAATGTGGGCGGAGCTTTATTACCACGTGTAGTATATTAAACCTGAAAGGCGGAGCTAACCATTGAGAAGGGATCAACCAGGCGTAAACTGTCTTTGAAAAACACACACGTTACGAAGTATAACGTAGAAGTGTTAGAACTTTTAACAAGGATAGGTGTAGAGGTAACTACTGAGGATTTTACCTTCATTTTGTATTACCTTTGTGTGCCTTAGTATTCAAGTAGACTGTATAAACCATGTCGAGAGGACCGATTACGAGTAAAGACACGACTTTGACGAAGTTGTTCGTAGGAGGATTGCCTTATCACACTACAGACGAAACATTAAAATCGTTCTTTGACCAGTTTGGTGAAATAGATGAAGCAGTTGTGATAACAGACAGAGCTTCAGAAAAAAGCAGAGGATATGGATTTGTAAGTACTAACTTTCAATATTTATTCTTCCCGCCATTTTTCTAAACAATGAACTCCGAGTCTGATTAAATTAGTGAGCCTTTCTTCCCTGTATTTTTTTCATCACATGGTCTTTACTAAACTACTTTCTTACAGGTTACAATGTCCTTACCCGAAGGTGCTAAAGCAGCTTGTGCAAACCCTAATCCTATAATAGATGGAAGGAAAGCTAATGTGAATTTAGCCTATCTTGGAGCAAAACCACGAGGTAATATTTACAATGTTAACAGTGGAAGTTAACCTTCAAGTTTCGCGAATTGTCTGCCATATTAAATATTCCACTTAATATTTAATGAATTTTCCACAAGCGTGAATGAATGAAGTTTATTATAAAAGTCATAAGATTTTTTACTGTGGCCACTGAGTTAGGTTAATAACGCGTACATTTAAGTTGCATTTATCAAATTTGTCAAAAATTTTCTTTTGACTCGATACTGATTAAGATAGTATTGATAAGTAGGAAAGTGTGCTTAGGTGCATAACAACAGCCGATATCAGTAACATGTGTAATTACATCAACCAGCATAAAAGTGGTGTAAGTTTTATCGCACATCGCAAGGATTAACTCCTTTTAGCCTGTATCATGCTGTTTTAAAAACTAGACATAATGACCTGCCTTCTGCGGGGTGCATGTACGTGGATGTTACGGAGACCTTGTTTTAACCACGCGGAACGTGTCTTTTTCGTTATGATGTAAATTTTTAATGATTTGCATCTTTTTACAGCATTTCCACTAGCTGTGAAAGCAGGCCTTACAGGTTTAATGCCCAGCCAATTTGGGTAGGTGACATTCTATTAATTTACCTAACACACAATGTTCCTCATGGTAATATTAAATACGGTATACAAAATGCTTTTATTATAAACACATTGGACAAAATGATGCGTAGATGATGCTTTTATAGTTGTATAGGGCAAGCCTCCGCCATCAGCCGCTATATTTGCTAATATAAATGCCTTTTTATTATAAATATATTTAGGTGTTGACTTGTGAATTTTCTTTTTCCTAGACGTTAGACGCAGAAATAAAGAATACCTGTACGTCCACAATGAATATACACACACACGGCCATACAAATTAGTACAAGGCCTAAACTCAGGGTGAATTTCTTTGCTTGCATTTTTGTGCAACTATTTAGTCTGTTTTTAGTTGTTTGGTTTGCGCTTGCCTGTGTTTTTTTGTGAAACTTGCGGTGAAAGTTTTTTCTTCACTTATTACATATCAAAATTCGTCATAAATCACCGACTTATCGAATTCCAAAATTAATGAGACATTGTCTTTTAATGTTGTGTAATAGTTTGGGTCAAGCTTTGGTGGTAGAGAATTTACTAACCCCTTTTTACTTTTACTTTGGTCATTTTAAGAATCTCTGTTTTGACATCCTTTTAAATTTCTTTACAAAGTTTCTGATTACATAGTAAAGTAAATATATCTACTATCTCAAGCACACACACATTTTTCAAGTACCACGTAACTCACGTATAGCAGGCTATTAGTAGAAACATAACCATAACTTTCCATAATCGCTTCGTTATAATTATATATTTAACTTTGAGTGAATGGATAGGTGAAATGCAAATAGATTTAGAGTATAGGTCGTATTCACAAAAACCTCTTAAAAAGCAATGTTGGCTATTCTCTGTGACATGGAACCTCGTGCTACTATAATATAATGAATTCCCGCACTTTAGATATTGCTATCCAGGATTGTTATAGAATAATAAATTATGAGTTTAATATTCGTAGATTGTATAAGTTTGAAAAAGTCCCCTTCTATAAAGTCGTACGTAAGCTGTTCGTGACCAGGTTTCATTTCAATAGGGTTTTGTATTTGTGAATGTATTAAGCAGCCTTTTGAATATCAGACAATTCGATAATAATTTGTTTGGCTAAGCAAGCAAGTTTATAATGTGCCTTTTTCTATTGTATATGAAAATTAACGGGACTTTAGATAAAATCTGGATCGCTACCAATATTTCTTTATCCTTTTCCTAAAACAGCAGTTAGGCGTATTTAAAACATCACTTTTAATAATTTATATATACTACTGCGTCATTAAAATGTATGAACTTTTAGAAGTTGCAATCAATTACTACACGAGGTGTAGGTATCATTATTTTTCAGGCTGACCGTTTCAAAATAATACAATAGCAAATCGATTATGGGATGTATTTCATTTATGTATTAATTGTTAAAATTGTACGCTATTTGATCTATTGATTGGAATAGCCGATAAGTAGGTAATGGATCAAAATTTAAACCACGTGGTCTAGGTCCTTCATACCAAACTTGTTGTCTATATGGTTTACTTTGAATACTGTATATTTATTCAGTAATTATAGTAACTGCTGTTAATTTTAGTTGTGTACAACTAAGTTTTAGTAGCTGATTGTAGAATGATTCATATTTATTTCACACTGGGCAAAATACTCCCTACTTGTTTAATTTCATGCACTGAAATCTGTCTGCTACCCCGGCCTACTACATATATGCTTAATCCTGTTATATAAGGTGAGGAATTTTGGGGCTTTTCACGGTTAAATTTTCACTTTATCTCTTTGATAACTGAAAACATTTCTATCTTTGTCACTTCTGTTAACAGACCGTAATCTGACAGTAACCATACACCAAGTGTGAATCACAACTAATAGCTATAGCTTGTACATAGACCAGCAGATGACTTTATTTGCTGGCATTCCAAATCTCCAACCGTTTCGAGCTAATTCACATTATACAGAGCTCGTGCCAATTAAATAAAGACATTTCCAACCTTTCTATGTTTCTGTTTTTTAGTCATAAAAGACTGCAGTGACAAATATATAATGTTTTATTATTTAATATCTATCATTCGAAGAAAGTTAAGAAAAGAGACAATTAAAATATGCTCCAAAACATTGCCATAATCTTGAAACTGCACCTAGACGCGTTGCTAATTCTCTCACCATTGTTTGCTTACATTGACAGCTTGTTATTATAACCAGACTAGAACACTGATACTTAGAGATAAGAAACACAACATTTTGTACACGTTTAATCACAAATTGACGAGTAATATAGTTTTAGCAAGTAGACAAACCTGTAGGCTAAAATCAATAATAGAAAAGTAACGGTGTTTCTAAGGACTGATTTTCCCAAACGCACGACTAGTAGGACCTAATGGTGCCTTGTAGCCATTAGGAAGGTAAATCTAGCAATTCAAGGATTTATTAGATAAGTACAACATCCAAATATTGCACAAATAAGGTTGTCCGTTCAAAGGCCTCAAACGGCATATTGCTGCGCCCTGCCATGTTTGTGATACTCCATTGCTGTCATAGGCTATGTAGTTTATTTTTACGATTTACTTTGACACAACACTGAGCATCTTCATTTATTCTCTAATCGTATAGTTGATAACACGTTATTAGGATGATTAATAAAAACTCTGGTTTTAATTAAAAACATCTCTGATTATTATTCCCTTCTTTACAATATGTATCAGAATATAGTTTCATGTTTCTTGCGTCTGTAATTTTGTTGGAATTTACATGAAAAGATGGAATCGATCTAGAAACAAAAATTCTTTCTTGAATCGAGAACAAGCACTAGTAAAACAAACAACATTCGATTTAATATTGTTCGACCCTAGTCGAATGTCTTTTTTTAACAAAGGTGCGCGGTGGTCTATTATGATAATAGAATATCAGAAAATGTCAATGCACGTTTTCTCCCGTAGTACCTATTGTAATATTGACTTTTACAGAAAATCATTTGTCTGGTTGTTTTCAAGAGCCTCATAAGTATGCAATTATTCATTATCACTAAACATTGATTACACTTGACAGAGCTCTCACGAATATTGCTGTTTCCTTCTTCAAACTTACTACTTCAGAGGTCTGCTATTGATATCCATAGTACATTATAATGAACCATGCAATTTTAATTTTCGATGTAGACACTTTAAGTGTTAAATAATAGTAGGTCCCTGTATAATTGCATTCATTGCGTCCTTGGTTTATGATAACCGCCTTCTCAAATGTTGATGACGTTATAGGGTTTCTAAAGATACTCAAAAAGTACGAATATAGTATCTTTGGATCAGTTTTAAAACTCTAAACTCTTCACACAGGTAATAAAATTGGATAGAACACTAAATCAATTGATAAAAAGTGCCTCCTAATATGATATGGATAAAAAACAGATTACCTAATATTTTAAACTTTAAATTTAAATACTCCTGGGCAAAAAGTATATCAAATCTGGACATTTCGGTATGAATTGCCGTATTATTTGAGGTATCTGTCATCGATTGATGTCGTTTAGGAAAGTATAGGCCATAGGCCAAACTACTGTTGATTAAGTAGCGTTTAGCTTGTATAAATATTTCTGATCCTTACAAAATGACATTTGCTTGTGAATTACCAGGTGACGTCTGTCTAAAGGCATTTTTTATATCGTTTGATTGTTTTTCAATTTACTTATTCTGTTCATTGTTACTCTTTAGTTATGATAAGACTGTGGAGGTCTTTCATACCACTTTACTGTTTCTTTTCTCGCAAATTTCCAATGATAAAAGCGATTGATTTAGAGCATGGCCATATGCGTATAAAATGCGTAGAAGTCTCCATTTGTGGTGTGTGTTTCTGGAATTTCCAAATTTATCAAAACTGCCAAACACATACGAAAGTATGAAGATAAACAACAGCCATAGTAAATTCCTTGGGCTCTGAATTCATTTATATTTATATTATTAACTTAAAATGATTTCATAAATTTACCTACGTTTCTTATATTAATAAATGAATTTTTTTATTTGGTCTGCATATAAAGCCAACAACAAATATGCAGAAGCCCTAAGTAAACTTAGCACAAGGCTTTATAGGGAAAATTCTGCACATATACAGGGGGTCATGTTGACAAGATCTATGTTATATTCTAAACCCAAGGACGATTTTACATAGTAAGAATCATTCCCTAATTTATCTTCAATTAAGTAACGTTACGAAACAAATAAACCACTTCTCGTGTGAATCGAAATTAACACAAAAATTATGTTTTAGTTCTCCAAGGAAGTGAACAGTAGTTACTTGGTTGTCATTCCTCCCGATCGTGATTTCATATTTTCACAGTAATAATACTGTTCTTTTATAGTTTCTTATGCAGATGGTTTATATATTATACAAGTAAGGATTATTTCCCAAAACAGTCGATCACAATCAACAATCCTCATCAGTCATATCGAGATTCGGTTTTCATTCCCTGTTTTCTCAACGAATCATTTCAACATATTGAAAAGATCGCATTTCTCCTTTTATATTCCAATTTGCCGCCCCTAGTATTATTAAATTAAGTATAGAATGCGAAGCTTAACGAATTAAACCAATAAGAAACTTACTTTTTATTTATTTTTGAATTCTCTTAATTCATTTGTGCACATAAGATACTATTAATACTATTCCTTCATTTTTTGTTCAGAGTTAAATACAACTGCTTTGTCGCATGTGGAAATGAAATGAGCCTCGAGTTGATAACCAGCTGGCTGAAGCAGTGACTCGTTATCTCTTTTTGCGATAACGATGAAAAAACGCTTCCATCAATGTGGGAGTTAGTTATTTAAAAAGAATTAACCCTTAAACTTCCATCTGATATAATCATTGCTAATAACATACTACTTAGTTACTTAGTAGTTAAAAGAAACAAGCATTCTGTCTATACTCCGTAACAGTTTTCGTGTCTTTAGTACATATAATCTTATTTAAAACAAACTTTCAATTTTTAACTTTCATGGTGTTTGATTTTAACTTGTATTTGATGAATCTGTTTGCGTAGATATGATTGTCATAATTCCTGTGTGCAAACTCGATGATGTGGTGAACAAATTTAGACGTTTGCTGTCTTTGGTTTTCTATGTCTATTGCTCTGTAGAAATAAAACAACATGACTATAACCAGTGCCTATAAATGTACGAACAAATACTCCATGTTCTTACAGTAGTGTATCATATACACTTATTAACTTAAAATTGTTTTAGCATGCCACACATTCGAGACGAGCGTCATGATTTCCCTTGGTAGAAATATCCTGGGACAAAATGACTAAATTATTATCTGTGTGTGAAATTCGTTCTATTTCATTCTGCTGTTTTTCGCAAAGCATGCGAGTGATCATTCTGGCTTCATAGCTACAGAATTAGTTGTATATGATTTAGACAGCAGTATTCAAATGACGCGGTCATAGATGCATTTTGAAGAACAAAGACGCGATTTGCAGTACTTTAAAAGGGTTTACCACACAATGGTTATCCTTACCTCTACGATGTGTCTATTTGTGGTATTTGAGAGAGTATAAGCAACAACAAAATATATACTACTAAACGAATTTGACCTTCTTCATCAAAATGCATCGCAGGTCACAGGTCATGTTTCTCAAGAGTGGTTTGAAACATTTTTACTGTTGCCATGCGAACGGATGCGTGCAGGGTATAACAAAGCATAACAGAAATTTTCTGTTTCTTTTTATGTATCACCAGATAAGATCTATTTATGGTAGTATTCCAACTATGCCACGTGTTTGTGAACATGCCGCTTCAATCGAGAATGAGAATGTCTCAGTTCTAGTGTAAAACCGCTGGAAAGACGAGTAATTGCTTTATCACTGCACGCAGCTGTTCACAGCTCGATATCCTATCCTTGTTATAACCCTTGTCATAACGTATTTACAGCATATTTCTTATTTTTTTTCAGACTCGCACAGTCGCCACATACATTAATGTATCCTGCGTCCGCCTATACTATGCCAATGGCTGTATCTCCCCATTCACCGTTGTCTCCAACTGCCGCTGCAGCAGGTCAGTTTTTCGATTACAGTGCTTACGCTGCCCAATTTCCAAATGCTTACGAAACGTACCCTTACACGACCGCTCCAGCGGGAGCATATCTGCCTGCCGGATACGCATTGCAAACAAT
Organism: Phoronis ovalis; assembly: GCA_028565635.1. NCBI lineage: Eukaryota > Metazoa > Phoronida > Phoronidae > Phoronis > Phoronis ovalis. Next base: position 18,578 of record JAOXYB010062945.1, read on the forward strand.
GCCACAGACAGCTCTTTCGACAGCGGGAACCATGACAGCAGCTGGTCTTGCCGCATATGCACCCGCCCAAATACAGGAAAGGATGTGAGCTGCAGTTAAAGACGGACTATATAATATTGATACAGCTTGCAGCTGTGAACGTAGCTGCTGGAAGAAAGATCTCTATTTCTATGCAAATTGTAATGACATCACGACCATTAGCTGGATTATACTAAGTTACAACCATATCAAAGAATTTCGCAGTAGTTGGTAGAACGTAGAAGCTCTGTAGACATATAATCGACAGCTATGTCTGTGAAAAGGACATCACGTATAGGAAAGCTTTGCATGTTAGGACGCCACTTTGGATATATGGAAATTATTTAAAAAAGACAATCAAATATATCAGAGTAAACTTAGATATAATTCAGCTTATGAAATATTTAAAAATAAAATGTTTACAATTTTAATATTTTAAGAGGACAATAAATGTTAAACTTTTATTTATAAAAAGGTATCTGTTATAATGTTAACTGTTGTATTGTTCAGGACAGTGCTGTTTATAGCTCATCTTACCCGTCCAGTTTGTTCGAGAAATCGGACCCCTTTGTCAACACGTTGTTATATTATGTATTAGCATTTCATCGTCCTCATGTATGATATAATATTATTCAAGTAGCTATACTTAATAGTAATTAGTAATTAGCATATCAGTAAATAAAACGTAGATATAAAATTGTAATATTAACACGGATTTACTGTACATTTTACATTGCATCTCCGTCTTCAAAATGACGAGACATAGGAAAATATTATTCTCAAAGACTTAATTTAATTCGTATACTAATAATAATTAGATCAGAAGTCAGGCGCACATAAGTTGCTTTTATATTCTTAATATGTGTAAATTCTGTCGAATATTTTTAGAGTTAACTTATGAATTTACAAGTCTGTCATATAATGTCATCAAACTTTTTACAAGGAAAAAATATTTTATCTATTTATCATCCCATAGTTGTTATTAAATAATGTAAAATAGCCTCAAATAGCTTAGCATCACAGAAATAGAGCACAGGAAAGATTACGGCGGCAGACAAACTAAATTAAACTTTGGACGTTTCTTCGAGTTTACTGCACGACTAAGGGATATTCCGTTTCCACAATGTTTCCGTTCGTTTAAGCTTATTCACATTGTTCTTATGAAACAATTAATTATTTACTTTAACATAACTCATTATTGTTATATAAATATATATACTGATATTAAAAGAAATCATACAAAATGAAACTGGTTTTGAAATTTCATTTCCAACATAATCATTGTTTTTTTGAATTCTTCTTTCCGCATTTCGTAATTCTTGTCAACTGAAATAAATTACAAAGATAGAAACATGATATTGCTAATCGAAGGCAGTCTCAAACACTTATCAGACCAAAAGTAAAAGCAATATTTCAAAACAAAGCTTTTAAAAATCTTCAACGATCTCGAAAGCTTTGTTTCAATTTGTTCCGAATTATTACTTTTTATATGAGAGCTTATTCTGGAACTAAATGACGATACGTTGAGAAACTTTTGATACTGTTACATCGTTTCCGGTTTTCAATACATCGGAGCTGAGCGAGACGTCAATTAAAACAAACACTCATTGCTGACAAGTTAATCCTTTATAAATTATTAACAAACAAACACGTGCATAAACTACGACAAATGAAAGTAGATGTTCTTGCATTATCAATCTGTTTCTATTTTGGACATATTGCTACTTTTGCATTGGCAAGGTAAATTTGCCAAAGCATTCAATATGTACATGTATATAAATGGCACAGCAATAAGCGGTGTTCTAGAACGACAGTACGATTTCTTAATATATCTTATATTAATATTAATTAAGCTCCATGTTTAGCACACGATGGATGCTTAGTTATGGAATGATGTATGTAGTGTGCGTACTGGTGTGTCGGGGGGGGGGGGGGGGGACTGGGCCAATTTAGGGTGGGGGGGGGGTCCCGGGTGAAAAAACCCTATCTATACCCGTTACAAGCCAGCTATGGTAAAAAACATACCCCGTTGTACGAAAAGATGGCTAAAAACATACCCCTTTAGTAACACCCATAGCAAAAAACATGTCCCTTTATAAGCAAACATGATTTTCGGGACCTGTTGTTAGCAATGAGCTAAAAATATAGACCCTAGTTGTGAGCGTCCAGGGCTGAAATATATACCCGTCGCAAGCAGTGACCCTGAAAACTATACCCCATGTATAACCACTGGATGGCAGTGCCCCCGCGGGCGCTGTGCGTATGAAATAAGACACACCTGATAGTGAAGATCTATCTATGTATACACATCAGTCATGAGTTATATCCCGAATTATGTTTTTATAAAAAGTCATCGTCATCGAGCACGGTTTTTATTTGATGCAACGAAATAAAACCACTTTTTGCATTTGAAAAATAGAACTTAGTTCAAAACTAACTTAAACCTAGACAGTTTTCGACGCTCCAAATCTACAATTGCAGACATACCCAAGGCACTATCTTCGTCTTTTGAGAAAACAAGAAGTATATAAAATTGTTAGTAAAATGCAGTCTTGTGCTGAAAAGCACATTGTCCATGTTTTTTGATCTCGAACAACTTTGTTTTGTAACCTTGATTACAAAGCCAAATAAACACTGTAATTCACGTACACCTTTCAGGAAATGGCCGAGAGATAACCCTGTAGTAAGATGTACAATGTTGTAGACTATTGTACAAAATACCGATTTGTATCGCCCTGTGGCTAAAAATTGATACTGCTGGGTAACGACCTAACTTTAAAAAAGTTCTGTACCATTTCTATCAGAAGAGCCTATTGTTATTAGAGATCACCGTTATAAGCCCATGAGGCAACATATCGATGTCAAACCCTCTGTTCAATATAAGTTGATCTTACGGTGTTTTATCCCCGGGCTTTCAGTGTGTAAACCACAGTTTTTGTAATTTTCAAAAAATCGTAATGCAACGTTTTACAATGAGTTTATTTAACAGACAGGGTTTTATGATATATGTGCTTCAGTTCCCATTCAGTTGTGCTCTTGGCAGTGATGATTCGCAGCAACAATATATCGAGATCGTTTGGATCTTGACAAGAACAAACCAATTCTTTATCATTCCTCAAGTAAGGTCGTTATTAAATTTTAATTCTCAAAAATCTTATCTCTTTTAGGCAGAGACAGTGTAACCGGGCAGTGTTGAAAAAATTTTTTTTATCGACGACCTTAACGGAGTGAAACCTTAAGGGACAACCCAAATAAAGTGTCATGTCTTGAAAAAACTAAACCTAATTCTCATGATTTTCGGGCAAAAAACAAGAGCATAACGAAAGAGTATAACACGTACGTGTTACGCTCCGACAGCTAAAAAATGTACCCTTTCACACCAACATTTGTTGGAACAAGAGTGCCTTCCTTCATATTATTCCACCCTGAGACTCAACCCCGAGTTCATACAATTTAAAAAAAATCGATGTGTCCATTTATTTCTTTAGATTAAGAGACATGCTTTTCAAGTAATGTCCCATAACTTGGAATGTTCACAAGTAAAATGTATTAAGCATATATTAATTAATGTTTAGAGCCGCTGAAATGTAACCACAGAGGTATGGTACATGGAAACTGATCAGATGGTCAGCTTTTTTTCTGGCCAGTTCTGGGGTTCATAATATAAGCCTTTCGTGCAGTTTACGTAGTTTTTTAAGTAAAAGAGTACATGGATAATGGTTTCGTGCCCAAACGCGCAATATGGCTACATGTACAAATCTTATGCTTGCAAAATCAAACATATGTACATAATTACTTTAATATTATTTAAAAAATTGAGATTTTCATATTATGCATTAAACTCCGGGATTAAACTACAGAACTGTATGTTTCAATATTATCAAACATCTACAAAACAAAACACACAAACATCTATCCAAGCGTGTAGAACATTTTAGACCGGGAATTTACAAGGTATAGGCGTTTCTGTCATTTTAATTTTGTGCTTGATGAACAACATGAATGTGTGAGGCATACGATCCGAGACATGCGCTACTGCATGTATTAATTGTGAAAAATAAATAGGTAAACAATAAATTCTTATATACCATCCTCAGGAATTCTCTCTTCGCATACACTCTGGACGAACAAAGGAACGTATGCGAGAATATTCACTTGGCATTGCGAAGATGTTCTATACATATGCAACCTTTTGTAAAACATACAGTAGATATCTTTCAAGAACTCCGGGGTTTCGACACATTTTTGAAAGATGCCTGCAAATTTCCATTTAGTAAACGCCTTACTCAAAGATAAACCTAACTATGCTAAATATAAGAGAACAATTGTGTCTCTTTATGTAAAAAGTAACCTATGATCTGTCAAAGAATATACGCGCACCCAGTGAGCAAAAGCCAATACAGAAAAGTTTGTTTAGTTTCAGGTTTCATACTGGGCTATGCGTGGTGCTTATATATTTCATGACAAAGCTAAAATTATGCAATTTTGAGTTAATTAATTATAAGGAATGAAGATAAAGATCTCACCTTTTAGGACCTTTTAAAGAGGATTTCTTACATGGCCTGGAAAAACAGAAAATGTAAACAACACAGTGGCGGATCTAGGATTTACTAGCGTTTTCCTACTCTCTCGGTTACCCTTTTTGGCCACAAGTTGAAAAAACACATGAATAAAGATTATCAAAAAGTGTTAATTCTATAAGCAATAAGTTCATAAATTTTGATTTGTGCTTATTGTGAGAGCCAAAATATGGTCTTTCAAAACTGCGTGTGACCTGACAAAAATTTGCCATAAAATCTGCCATTTACTGAAAAAAAAGGAACAATATATAACCTATTTGTATTGTTGTTACTCCCGGCAGTCACTATATAGCACAACATATGAAAATACCTGTAAATCATATCATGAGAGTACCCAGGGAGCCAGGCATAAGGGTATATATAAGGTCTTTGATATCATGATCGCAGTTGTTTTCCCTCTGCTGGCAAAACGTACCGGGAAAAGTTTATACCCATAATTATAGCCCGAAGGAGGAAAATGCAACCCAAATTTATACCTGGAAGATTGAAAACCGGACCGTTTCGAGTGATACGTCCCAATGAGGTAATATATAAGGATTAGCCCCCGGGCATTCACACTGGCATGTTTACAATTGTGTTTATATATCCTAGCCGGGCTCAAATGAACTGCTGAATACGTTCGATTAATTTTTTTTCCATACAGGTACAGAATATAGAACAAGGGGGTTAATAGGAGTATTAAAACAATTAAACTGAGTTGTACAGCAAGTTTCCTACCCTTGCCACACTCTACACATTTAAAGTTAGATTAGATTTATTGATAGATAATAAAGAGAACTGAAGATGTGGCGTTTCAAGGTATTTTTTTTTTTTCGTATTGTATTTTTGAGGAGATCTTTATTACATGCATTGTGGGATCGCCCTGTCTGTATTTCCTGTTAAACCACGCCCTCTGGCTTATTACTTGTCGGGCACCGGCTGTACAAAAAGGTAAATTTTTCAAATAATCCATCATTTGATCGTAAAAAAACTTGATCTAGATATTTATCGAAGATTATGGGCGTAATTTAAATCCATGTTATATGACCAAAAATTTACAATCCGCTGTACTTTGGTGATCGAAAAGTGCGACCTTGACTGGCTTGAGTCTTAACTTTAATTTTAAAAGTCGTTAACGAAATTCAGAAACTTTTTTACTTTCTAATTTCTTGTGTCTAATTTTGCCAAACGGGTTTACATCATTAATGAAAGCAAACGAAACAGTAAGTTAAGATTTCATCGAAGCGGTCTTACAGATTTGCTCCTACGGAGTGCTGTAAGTAATAAAATTTTACAACATCCTGTCTTTCTCTTTGATGACTCACCTGAAACTAGTGAAAGACTTACACATTTACTTCCTAGTTGTGTTAGCTGATTTTGTTAGTAATTGCGTCAGCGCTGTCTTTCTAAACATTTGCTAATACAATCTAGAATGTATTTAGCACTGCTTCCAAAGGCGGTTCAAGAATTTCACTGAAGAGTGGACCTTACCTAAATTCTGTATGGTTGGGACATGGTTTTTACGGATTTTAATCCCAATTCATGAGCTTTAGCCCCGGGGGGGGTACTCAAGGTTTTTTGACTACGGGGATGTGCCGCGGAACCCAATCCAAAATTTTAGGTTTTGGTAGCAA
>JAOXYB010062946.1:0-10500 GCA_028565635.1 Phoronis ovalis
ATTGAGTTTATGTTTCAAGAATTTAATGTTTTAACTCAGAATGGCTTTATAGGTTACATGACCTATTCAGTGACCTACTCAGATAAAAATAAATTAGAGATTCAGGCCTACCTAACCAGCATTGACTTGAACCGTCATTCCACACTCACGCACCTGCTTCCTACTATTCAAACCATTTTTTTGGATTTCACACCAAAATTCCTGAGCAGATTTCCGGAAACTCAAACCTGCTGCTCGAGGCTTTGGAATTGCTGTTCGTGTCTCCGGAAATCTGTTTGAGTTCCTGGCAGGTGTCTGGACCAGAGTTTGTGTACAAAGCTGGTCTAAAATTGTAACATTTGTGTTTAAAATGGTGAAGTATTGTAAAGTTGTTTTCTTTGTCATTGCAGATGGTAGTACTACCAAGTCTGATACTTACTGCACGTTTCTGCAGTCGGCAGATGTCGGTGTTGATCAAAACCATGTAGCACTACCAGAGACTGGGGAAGATTCAGGGGGGGTGGAATATGCACATTCACTGGACTCAGGAACAGTAATGGCTGATAATAAAACAATTAAATGTGTAGAAGAAGATACTGCATGCTTTTCTGCATGGTATGTGGATCCTAAAAATGAAAGCAAAATTACAATGACCATTATACAAGGTAATCAAGTGAAAGTTAAAATAATTGTATAATTTGTAATGTGAAGGCGTGTGAGGATTAAAACTAAAGGCTAGTCAAAATTGACATAGTAAACAAGATTTTTTGACAGTTTTACCCATTTTACTGTGGAAAAGGAACTCAAAAAAGTCAAAACGGTACATAGAGGTATTTGAAAATGTACTGTAAATTTTGGAATAAAAACATTTTTGCAAAGTTGTAGCATCCTTATATACTTCTTGTTAGGTACAATACTTGGTCAAAATGGATATAAACAAGATTTTCAGCTGTATTAACCATTTTTCAATTTTACTGTGGAAAAATGAACTCAAAACATTTAAAATGGCACAAAGAGGTATTTGAAAATGTATATATTTGAATAAAAAATGTTTTTCAACTTTTTGAATGAAAGAAAGCGTATTTCAAGGTGGTGGCATCCTTATGGAATGCTTGTGAGGAATAAAGCTAAAGATTTGGTCAAAAATGGATATAAATAATATTTTTGGCAGTATTAACAATTGTTCAAATTTTACTGTGGAAAAATGAACTGCAAAAAGTTAGAACGGCACATGGGGGTATTTGCTAATGTAAATGTTTAAAATTTTGAATTAAAAAAGTAACGTTTTTATACTTAGGCCAGATTTTTCTGTTGTTTAAAGCAGGCTAGCAACTTGTGTCTCTCTGTGTATCCTAAAATATGATCTCAATAACCAGAATTTTATCCCAAGATAGATCACAATAAGGGGGTTATTGTCTTGATACAATATTCATTAACATTGCCACTATGGAATATTTTGAGAAGCACAAGAGAAAATTAGTAATCCTGATAATTCCTTGTCTGGCACTGAATGCTTCTGTAAGGTTTGAGACCATGCTATTAGTTGTGTACAGGATTGTGAGAGATAATTGAATGATCTGAAGTAAATGTTGTTTCACCTAGACACCTTCCATGAGTGACTCTCAGAATAATGCGGCAGTTGTACGTATTGTTGCCTAGCATTTTGCAAATTCAATTACACAACATGCAGACCATCGAAGTCGCTCAATACAATGCAACAGTTGGACAGTAGCATCTATATTACATACCAGTCTTTGATTATTTTTATTGCAGGCTGTTGGCTTACCAGAGATCACTGCACCAGTTCAACTTGTGTAGCCAAGACAAGTACAACACCGTTCCAAAAGATGGACCCCAATTTGAGGTACTGTTGCTGTGTGGGAGACATGTGCAACGCAAACTTCTCCAGTATCATGGTGCTTGAGTCACTGGAATCAGACAAAGACCCAGATTTGACCCCAGGTAAGATGCATGGTATTTCTGTAATGTTATTTGGTTTGTCTGATCAGTCTTCTAGACAATTTTGAGAGCAAGGTGTAACACTATTTATTCAAGTCTTCCTAAAATCAATCCAAAAGCTACCATGAACATTACAAAAATTCTGCGCTACATGGATTTTGACACATATCTCTCAAACATATTGTTAATTGCAAAAGTGGTTTAATACACTATCTGTTTGATTCCAGAATCTGTAATTCTTAACGACTTAACCTACCAGAATAATACAATTATAATCAGCATAACTGCAATCACAAGCGTTGCTGTAGTGATAGTCATCGCCTTCCTCGGTTATCGTATTTGCCGATTGAGACGTTATATGCCTCCAGAAGCTGATACATTAATTGAAACACCGGTGTCTGAACCAACCTTTGACCCAGATGAGTTAAAAATATTGAGCATTATCAATAAAGGACGTTATGGGGTCGTGTGGAAAGGGATGTTGAACGATCAGGAAGTTGCAGTTAAAATTTTTAATCCTGGGCAGAAACAATTCTATAATAATGAAAGAGATATTTATATGTTGCCACATATTGACCATGATTATATTGTGAAGTTCTATGGGGCTGATGAAAGGATAAACATGGACCAGAATCCAGAGTATATCATAGTATTAGCTCATGCTCCTTATGGCTCATTGAACGGATACTTGAAGAATAATATTCTGGACTGGGTAACGCTCTGTAAGATGGCGTATTCTGTTGCTTCTGGATTAGCACATCTTCACTCTGATATATATAAAGGAGGTAGGTTGTCAGAAGTAAACAAGGAAATACTTCTATTTTCTGTGTAAAGCCATGTTCAAGAAGATCTTGTTTATTAGTGTTTATTAGGTTTGCTGCATGCTATGAAGCAGAGGAAGGCTATTGGGTTTGTACATTTTCTTTCTTGATTCCAGTTTTTAGCCAACTATAACTCGAATTCGGTTAGAGGTAACTATGTCAAAAGTTATTTTTTAAAAAGTGCTCAAAAAGTTCCATTATGATGGTATTGGATTGTGAAGAGGTCATTGTGATGGTATTGGGTTGCAAACAGGTCATTAAGAAGTCAAGAGATCATTTTGAGTCAAACAGTCTTCTAAACAGATAAAACTTAATATTTGTTGGGAAGTTCAATAATGACTGAAAGGTCATTTAGAGGTTATGTAAAGGTCATATAAGTCATATATATCATTGTACAAACATGTATAACCTACATGTATCTGTAATCTTGGAAGTTATTTAAGCCTAAGAAAAAAATAGGTTTGGTTATCGTTACCAAATTGTAACCCCCAACCATATTATTTTTTTGCATATTGTTCAGCAAATACCTGTGTTGTTATTCTTTTTATTGTGCTTTCATGTTTTGGTCAGTAAAATAAGAAAGCAAAATAAAATATATTTTCTACCTATCTACCTTTTTTTTTTCATGTATTAAATAGGAACCTTACAAAAGCTACTATTTCTTGTGATGCACAAGAAAATTCAGTGAATCCATTTACCAGACAGAGATATTGTATTCAATACATTTTAATGATCTGTAGTTCAGTAGCGTAGATATTGGACTTTTATTACTGTGTCTCTAATTTTAGATTCTTTCAAGCCGGCAGTTGCTCACCGTGATTTCAATAGTCGAAATGTCCTAGTCAAGTCAGATTTGACGTGCTGTATCACTGATATGGGATTTGCTATCAAAATAATGGGATCAAAGTTCATACGTAATGGACATGAAGAAATTGCAGAGCAATCATCACTTAATGATGTGAGATTAATATTTTGTAAATGTATGAGCCTAATATTAAAACCATCTCATTGTACATAGAATATTGCGTAAATAATCTACATTGTAATTGGCGAAATGTTAAATGGATGGTCTTTTAAAATGAGTTGATATTTTCTCTCAACATAAACCTGTTAATGGGGATTAATAATATTTTTTGGGCTGATATAACTTAAAAGCCATAGGTAACAATCGTTCCATGTTTGCTGTAATTTTGTCGACAGATTAGTTTACAAACAAGTATTTAAAAATTTTATATAAACGGTAGCGAAATAAATTCTACTGCTGGATATAAACATACAATGCAGCTTGAATTAAAGATACTTATTTTATAAAAATACTGCGTTTGTCTTGTTAAACATACATGTAATATCTTAATCTAGGTAGCTGTCAAATTTCCTGACAGGATGGAAGATTAATTTCTACCATTGCTTTCTATAAAAAAATTTCCAAGAACACCTAATCTCCTAGTAACAAATTCAGCTGAAAAACGTTTCTACTGATTGCAGAATACAGTGCTTGAGAAATGGCATTAGGATTTCCGTTTCATTTCTGTCATTCATCACCTGTTAATCAGTCCTGTTGTGTTTCTTGTTAGGTTGGTACGTTGCGTTACATGGCACCAGAAGTTTTGGATGGTGCTGTGAATCTTCGTGATTGTGAATCTTCACTAAAGCAGATTGATATTTATGCCCTTGGTCTAGTTCTATGGGAACTTACATCACGTACTAAAGAATTGTATCCAGGTAAGTAATTTGTGTCATATCCCACCTCGGCTCTACATCAGCAAAATACATGTACTTTGGTGTGTGCTATAAGGACTGAAGGACATGAACATGCAAATTGTATTTTTATAAATAGATTGTATTCAACTGGAAATCATGATCACAAACTTGAAATACAATATTTGTGTTGAATTCAAGTACCGAAATAAGGATGGTGTATGTTTTACTAACTTCCCCGTTTCCGAACAAATGTTCGTAATCGAAGACAAATTGATTTGAATATAAATCAACCACAAAAAAAAAAATTTTGCTACTAAAAGTTACATGTAGTTAGATATATGTGCATTGAAATCGTGCTATTGTGAAAATTCTGTTTGGAAGGTATCAATTAAACTTTTTGTGATGTTTGTTTTCCTTCGGTCACTTACTATTCATTATTTTATGATTTTCCTATATTCAGGTTCTTCTGTACCGGAGTATGCCTTACCATATCAATTGGAAGTAGGTCCTCATCCAAGTTTCGATGAAATGCAACAGCTTGTATCAAAGAACAAAGAACGACCCGGCTTCCCATCTGTATGTGTAGCTGTCAATTCTACCCAGCCTCATCTGCAGGTATCAGTACATGTTGTTTTCGTACCTAGGCATCACTAGTTATAGAACTGTTAGAGCATTTATCAAGACAAAATGTTTTGGTTCCCTGTAGTAAAATAATTAAGTTGCAGGCTGGGTTATATCTCTGACTTTCTCTCCAAAACATCCATTGGCATGTGAATAGGGAGATATCATTTAAGTGTAGTCACTGTCAGGAACTATAGACTACTTTTATTTTAGTATCCTATTTTCTTTTGGAATAGGCAATTCGTGGTCTAAGGGAGACTATAGAAGATTGTTGGGACCAGGACGCAGAGGCCCGCCTAACTGCATTATGTGTAGAAGAACGTATCATAGAAATAGCAGCAACATGGGATTCAAGGAGCAAGGGTATGTTATCATTTGCTTGCTAATTATCAAACTAAACAAACATTTGAAATGCAGAATTCTTGTTATTTTTGTTATACTTCTTTTTCATATCTTAACTGAATTCTGAGATGGAATGCTTTCTGAGTCGGAATCACTTGTATTTTACGTGTTTACTTAAATTTCTATGATATTTTGTGTTGCAGGTGTAACTCCCACTGCTGTCAATCCAACCTTAGAGCAGCCCACAGTCACTACAGACAGCATTGTAGATGTTAATACAATGCTTCCCAGTACAGACTTATCGGACAAACCAGAAACCTATCCAATAACATGTCACAGTACTAGTGATGACGATGCAGTTGTTGGGTTGTACACCAGGTTACCAAGGCAGCGGGAAAGTTTATCTACGATCACTGTAGAGACAGTGCTGTCCCCTAGTGTTGATGAAGAAAGACCACAACAGCCTGAACCAAGCAAAGCTAATGTAAACGTAAACTATGAGCGAGCTCTGAAATCGAGACAGCCCCATCAAGGTAGAAATCCAACAGTAGAAAGAAATACACATAAACGAAGTGAGGAAGAGTTGGCTGTCTTGGGTAACACACTTGTTGATGCCAAAATAGCAAAAGAAAATGCTGAGAAGGCGCAGAAAAGAAATCGTGCTGTTGAACAGCATAACACCATGCCCACAGAAGGTCATGACAACATTAACAGTGCTTTGGTGCAACATGATAGCTTGGCTCACTATCATAGAAACACGCCCATACCATATTTGCAGAACCGTGTACGAGATAGTAGTCCACCAGGGGCTACACCAAAGGTTGCTAACGTCCCTGGAAATGGCTCATCGATACATGGTGCTATGACAGTTAACGAGGCAAAAAATTACATCAAAACATGCAACATGGCTAAAGTGAAAAAGCCAAAAGAAAAGAGTGGGTTATTTGGTTTTCTGAGTAAAAATTTCATGTCACACAGTAATCAGACTTTAGATACAGGAGACCATGTGGCTGCACATAGTAGTGACAATGGACATCATCGTAGTAACTCGGATGGGAGCTCATCGTTGACAACTAAAAGTAACTTAAACACTCGGCCATTAACAACAGAGGTAAGAATGGTCAACGGTTCCGCAGTGGTACAACCTGCCACTCAAATTAATGACAGTGTTAATGTCGAGCCATTTAGTGGCAAAGAAGCAAAATTAGGTATGGCTGAAGTTGGAGTGGCAAAACTGCAGCACACATCTCCTGCAGCAAACAGAATGCCTACAATGGTGAAACAGCGAATTGACAATCGAGCAAGAAGTGCTAGTGATCTCACGACAGAAATAAAAGATGCCAGTAACGAAAAATTGAAACCAGCTCGTCCAAACTTTTTACGTTTCAAGGGACATAATTACAAATCTGATTCCCAACTAAACAGAATAAATGAGAATGCATTTCATAGAATAACTAACAAACAAAAAATGCTAAACGGAGTACAAATTGATAAAAACTCCAGCGAGAATGTTAAGCATTCTTCATTACATGACATCAGAAGTTCTACATTGGAGTGTCAACCTAAATCTGGTTCATTACAGGCCGTGAACTTAAACAAAACAAACAGTTCACGTCCTCAGATTGACGGTACAGAACTTAACACACTGGCACCCTCTAAAGCTTTTTGTTGAAATGAAAGGATTCTTGTCCATATTATACAGATTTTGATTTCAAAATGTGTTCAACAAAAGTTTGGATGATGTTTGCCAAGTTGTATTTTGGAATTGAAATTCCACTCTGAGAGTGGCGTTTCTCAATGGCCGATTCAAATTAAATGTTTGAAATTTATTGTGTATAAAATATATCAAGTCGGGGTACCCTGGATTTGACCATGTTGGGGAATGCTTGGAAATACGACTGGCAAAGATTAGTTACAAACAATCATTACGTGTTGGTAGGAAATTTGAAAACTGGCTTGAAGTATGTAGCTCTATGCTTTGGTTGTTCTGTATGCTGCACAAATTGAGTAATAGTAGTAATAGAAAGGTCCTGAAAGGCATGTTTAATGATACCAGTCGAACCATATTAAGCTTTCTTGGTTTCAGAAAACCTTGCTAAAGCTTACACCCAATAGTACTAGTATTTGCATAGATCTCATTTTATTTTATTTCTGAAAATCTTTAGGAGCTTGTTCTGAGAAAACAGTAACAAGATGTTAAAAGTAATAGACATTGATCAGAATATTTAGTTTTGCTGTTTTTTGTCAATTCAATGCGACTATTTCAAGAGTGTTCAAAAATTTGGGTCTGAATTTTGTAAATATGTCAAAGTTATCTTACCAAATGTGCCGAACCTATATTTTATAAATACCTTCATGTCTTTATGTTACTAATGATGTCACAAATAACTTGTGCAATTCCCTATACATGTATGTCGCCCAATGTCAAGAGAGTTGGCATTAATTTTATAACCAATTCCGTAATTCTGCAGGCAACCAATTATTTTGGCACATTGCCAATTGAAGAAGCACCGATCAGCTTTGGTTATATAAAGAGGTTTGCTTTTATGCTAATTTTTTTGTTCCTTGCCAAAATGAAAAAACAAAACTTGTTTGGATCATATCTGAACATATCAAATTATTATACAAGTTGTAATGAGCATAACTTAAATTCCCGACCTCTGACATAGTTTATAAATGCCAATCAAATTATGTGTTTCTTGTGTTGAAAGACAATGAATGACAAAAAAATATCAGGATGACTATTATGGAATTCAAATGCTAGTCGCAGTATTAGGTGCTATTTTTAAATGTAATTTAGAAAGAATACTATAAACTCTTAAAAGAAGTTTTTTCCTAGACCATCATCAAAATCGCTAGTCCGTATATTTACGAAATTGGTTCTAAAGTAAGTTTCAAGTGCAATGATGTGTAATCGTATTTAGTGGATCATGATATTAACTCTCATGTAGAATGCATGCCTGAACATGATTATGGGATAGTTTATCTCTGCACTAGCCAAAATATGTTGTTTCTGTTTGCCAATGTAGCCTTTCTAACCAAAAAAATGTTCCTATATGCCAAATATCATTTTAAATTTCATTTCAGTAAATTGTAGAGAATTTGGTAAATTTTGACAATAAGCTTGTTACCACTTGCACATAGATTATTATAATTAATTTGTCCTGTTGCTACCAACTGCCCCATGATTTTGTTTTTCATGCAGTAAAAGTTCTCTAAAATCTAGGTTTTCTGGGAAATTTTGAACTATATTACATACAAGCTGTTTGTATACTTTAACGAATCCGATGTCGGACATCAGAAAAGTACAAAGTACATTGTAATAACACGGTCACGAAGTGATACAACTGTAGACGAGGTGTTAATATGATTCTGTTTTCTAGTCCGACAACTAGGTGTTACTATTAAGTAAATGCAGTTATTTAAAATAGCTGGTCTTAATCCTTAATCAGACTGCACTGACAAACCGTCTGGGAGTGTTGTACTTATTTTTCCCTGCTTGAATGTTGGCAAGATTTTATGTTCTGCATTCATGGATCTCGATCTCGCCACATTTTAAAATTTGCAGTTTTTCGCTGCAGTTAAAATAAAAAGTAGCATTTCATTTTAGTTATGTGTAGTTTGTTGTATGTAATATATTATGACGAGTATTATTATTACATAATATTGGTGTAAAACACATACTTTGTAGTTACTGTATGTATCAGATTTTTATTTGCCAGCAATAAAATTGCTTTTATTAATTATATCTTTCATTATATATTTATTTGTCTCTGCAAGGCCTAGTAAAGTGTGTTTTTAGTTATTTTGAAACTGACATCATTCTATTCTACTGATATTTCTGGGATTTTTCAGGGACAAGACATTAATAATGGGTCCTTTTGTGACGGAAAAATAAAAATGTGTCCATTCGCTTAGGAGTGGATATTTCGAGTTGTGGCTGCACATCACTGTCAAACTTTATACAGTCGGCTTGTGTTTATTCATATCCCATTAAAATAGTAAGGACAGGAGGGAGTATTCTTGGTAACATGGGTGGACCCTGCTGATGACTGAAATAACTTCTATGTCTAAAACTAATGAAAATTATTAAGATAAACAGTAATTAAAGTGCTTTATTCGACAACTGGATCACTGTCAACATAAAAATTGTAATATTAGTTGAATGTCAGTAATACTATTTTTGTTCGAACAAAAAAAAATCCTTTCTACATATTGGTGAGCTTGCAAATAAGTGAATGTCCTTTTAATTATAAGTTTGCAAACAAGCCTCCAGGGCTTCAACAAATACATAGTATGAAAATGATTGTAAAATGTCCTTATCTTATACATACATCATAAAAATTTCGTAAAGCAGTTTCTAATATTGAAGTTAAAAAATTGGATTAATGTTTTTTTATTAAACTATGATGACATAACAACACCTTAGAAAGTGATTCTATGAGCACCAATTGAACCTGTTGGTTATATTGATTGCACCATTGCTGTTTTGCCTGGCCACATCAGCCATATCCCTTCCTGCCTGCAGGATACAGAGACATGTCTGATGCAGCTCAGGAACTGAAGATTTTTATAACTATAAACTTCATTATTGACAAAATAGGATTCTTGCTGTACGTAACCCGAGGAGTCAGGTTTCAAATCTCAGTTTGTAAATGCACAGTTACCGAATTTACAAGCTCAAAAATCAGACTGCATCTTGTTACTACAGTGTCCGGCAGAGCTTTATTGGCAAAAACACAATTTTCCAAAGTGTATTTTCGTTCAGTTTAGCACAAGTGAGAATCCTATATTTCAATAATTATGCACATTTCATACCAACATAAATAAATACATACACCTGAATTAGTTAAACCCACTTAAAATTTACATAAACAAGAAAGAAAATCCCGGTACAAGGTACAACCACAACCTATAGCTAGACCATTAATTGATTAGCCCCTTGGGGTCTCTTGGTTACAATTTGGGGTAGGGGTGTGCCATTGGGGAAAACTTTTTGGACCAAATATGTGGAATTTGATTTGAGCCTAATATTCCAAAACATATGCTGAAAATTTAATGTTTAATGTTCAAAATA
>JAOXYB010062957.1:0-10499 GCA_028565635.1 Phoronis ovalis
TATGAACTTTGCTAGATGGTAGCACAAACCGGGAAAGGTTCAAAATTACATAGCACGAACGTATTTTATGCAAAATGCTTATTTTCATTTAATTAGAATATGTTGAAGCACTACCGATATATCATCACCTGGGGGGAAAAGGGTTAAACAGCGTGAAAAGATTTGCATTTTGCCCAGTTTCCATTCTGTAAAAACAACTGTACATTTTTCTATGTTTTGTGAGCATATTGTCTTTGATTTTACGTTACTTATAGGAGAAATATTTAGGATTGCAAAAATTTTAGTGCTTTGTTAATAAAATTATGTTTAATAAACTTCTTTGACATTCAGATATTGTATTTATGGACACGGGGTGTTAGTTGTAGTGGCTGTTTAATTTTCTGTCATATAATTATGATTATATTTTAATTCCAGTCACTTCAAGAACAGCTTAAATCATTTGAAATTGTAAGAAATCAAGCAGCCAAATCATTTCACTCTCAGGTATTATTACCATATTCCAATTCATTCTCTTTTGCAGACTATCTCCCAAATAAGGAAAATGCTTAGCAATTTCTTCATTGGTTTGTGTATATGAATTGCATGCTCAAAACTTGTTTTAGTATATGAATTGCGTACTCAATTTTAATGCAATAAAGCTGCCAAGTCAGAAAATCTAGCCTCATATTTTCCAGTGTAAGATGTTTAGATGCTACCACTGTGCATGATTAATGTCACTCACTCGCCAGTTTAGAAAGTATGTAATAATACAGTAGAATACACTAACCAATTATACAACAAGAGAAACTGATCGCACCAGATGTGGCACCATCAACTTCCTGTTTACATAAAAAGAATCCTATTTGTTTGGGTTTTCACCATCTGTAGAGGTCCCGCACTTGTTTCTATTCTGATAGCCAACTTCAGTGATTCATTGGGTTTTTGTTACAGAACTCGCCACTAGATGGTCTCGCAAATGGTACAGACAGTGGTCTTGAAACAGCAGAAATTGGCGCAACTAGTATTGCTAGCACGTCTTCAGCACTGTCAACTTCTCTGTATGACGAAAGTTGTGATACCATAGTTAGTCCCCCAAATGGAAACAGCTTCTTGTCATCACCAGACTGTGTGAGTACAGCACAAAATAGAGAGAGATTCGATACTAGCACACCACAGAAAGGAAAAGGGAATGAAGAATTTGGAGTAGAAAGAAAAGATAGTAATGATTTTGATTTAAAATTAGTGGACATGTTGAAATCTTGTCGAGGTTTCACACTTGAGGAATCTGATTTATTAATGACCGCACGATCTAATGCTACCTCTGAATGGTTTGCCTCCACGGCTGGTTCTCATTTACCGAATTCAACTAATAATGAAATTTTTCGTGGTATATCTCAAGCTAGTATGTTAAACACTGGGCGATCTGATGCCACATCACAATGGCTTAACTCATCGGTTGGATCTACTCTATTGGACTCAATAAATGATGACACATTTCATAGAGTTTCTCAAGCAAGCATAGTAGAAAATGAACATAGGGATAGCAGTGGCAGTGACCTGAAAGGGGATAATAATTTACTTAAAATCATTAGTGAAAAAGTTTTAGAACACTTAGGGAGCGATTTTGAACTGGATTCTCAGATATCAGATAATGAAACTATTGCTGAAATTCAACAAGATAATGATGTGTGTACTAATGGTAGTTATTTAAAAGATAGTATCAATAAGATGGAGGAAACACAAATAAGTTTACCAAGTATTTTATCCCTTTCTGATGAGTCCAGTATTAGTCGATTTGAAGATACTCCTCAGATTCATCTACCTGGTTCTCATGATGAACAAAGTACAAAAACAAAATTAGACTCTTTAGCCACTTGTGGAGATGAATTAATGGGTTTGTTAGATGATATTGGAAAAAAAGGTTTAAGCTTAAAAACAGAACTGAATAGTGCCTACCAGAGAGAGGCTGCCATGCTAGAAGGAGGAAAGTTGGAAAATAATGAGAAGGCAGAAAGAGTGGCTACAGAGTTGATAAAGAAAGTGGAAACACTACAAGCTGAAAATGAAAATTTGTGTCAGGAATTAAAAGAAGCAAACCACTGTAAGAACGAGCAAAGACAAACAATGGAATCAATGAATGAACAAATTGAAAAGTTGAGAGAGGAGTTATGGCATTCGGACATTAATAGAAGCCAAACAATGGGTCCGGGTGGAGATGGTACTAAGAAAATGGCCGACTCTGATACTGATGATTCTCCTTCTCAAAGGAGAACTTTGAAAAGGAAACTGGTTCCAAGACGCCGCACTAAGTCTTCTGCACCTCAAACTAAAGCAAGTAATAAATCATTTTCTGGTAATGAACAAGCTATGTCAATGTCCGAATTAGATACACCCCGGAAATCTACCTCATCTCAAAATAGACAAGATAACGATTGGAAGAATCTGTCAATCAACTCCATCACAAAAGAAACTCGGGTTTCCAGATTGCAACAACTTTTAGCTAGTGCCACCATTGAGAATGATATTTTACAGGCAAAACTAAATAATGCCAATAAACGGCTGTCAAGTCAGGTAAAGGAGATAGAAAGTGTACTTGAAGACACTAAGATGGAGCTTCATAAAACCAAAGATGAAAATGAAGTTTTAAGAATGGCTACAGAAAGCCAGAAACTAAGAGTTGAGGGAGTGGCTCTGCAGATAAAAGAGATGGAGAGATCTTTAACATCTGCAACAACTGATAATGCAGCTTTGAATATTCAGCTGAATGAAGCTCTTGTGTCCTTGAGAAAAACAATAAAGTCACCTGTGAGAGGCCCTAACATTATGGAAAGAGAGAATATGCAACTTAGAGAAAAGGTTGCCATTGTTGACGAAGAGAGAACGAGACTTAGACAGGTAAGTTAAATAATATATCGTATTTATTTATTTTTATGTTTGGTTAATTAAGAAAAAAGCCAGTTGTCACGTTGTGTCCTGGACAGCATGGTCAAAAAATTAGTTACTTCACTTAGTTGCAGTCCTTTTGTTACAATTGCTTAAAGAAAATATATGGAACTAGATTTTACTGTTTTCATGTCCAAATGATAGTGGTAAGACATCGACAATTAATACATTTGCTAATGAAATATAGCATGGTTGTATGTAACCATGTAATGTGCGTGCTTGTTGGTATGATCTCATTTTTAGCTGAAAGGTCTTTTTTTAAATATAAAATAAAAGTTAATTATAGATTTATATAAGTTTGCATAAAACAGTCAGCCACTTTTCTACAAAAAACAGCTCGTTATATTATATTCCAAGCTCAGAATAATGGAAAAAAAGTGTCTAATGAAAAGAAATTTTCTGAAGTAAAATATGTTTTTCTGTCTTCGGATTATTTTATGCTGGTCACTTGTGAAACATTAAATGTGGCAAAAAATAATGAAAATGCTGTATCTAAAAAAGCAATGTAGAAACCAAAACATTTTTGTCAACTGAGCCATATATTCATGTAAAATCAAAAAGAGCTTTTTTGACATATTAATTACCAAGCAGGCAATAAATTTGAAGTTTTCATCAGCTGTTTTTCATATGATAAAAACCTTAAATTGATTAAAATAAAATGTTTAAGATTAAAAATAAAATGTAACTGCCAGTTTAAATATCATTTTTAAATCTTACATTTTTTGCTAGGAACTTAGCTGGCAACAGTATAACCACAGTAAATTAAACCAGAACTTACAAGAACTTGAAACTTCCCTAGAAGGTGCTCGTAGTGAGAAGCGTCTGCTGCAAACAGAGCTTGGTATTTTCCGTGACAATTATGATTACTTAAAGAAGGAAATGTCCATTCTAGAGAAACATTATAGGGACAGAGATACTGCATTGTTGGCACGAGGAGGATTAACACCAAGAATGAGAAGGTCTGTTGAACAAAATGTCACTCAAACAAGATTAAAGAGTCCGTCTAGGCATCATACAGATACTAATATGGATATGCATTATACTTTCGAGACTGAAAACATATCTCCAGTAGGCAAGAGACAGGAATCTAAACGTGAAAATGATGCACTGCATTCAGTTGAAATTAGTAATGAAGTAAAAATGAGTCCATCCAGATATCGCTCTGATGCATATGTCGACAGACATCATACCAGAGAGACTCCGGGATGTAAAAGGCAGAACTCAAATTGGGGAAATGAAGTAGTACACTCAACTGACACACAAGGTGAAGTAAACATTTTGAGACTGGATGGTTCTGATGAAGTTCCACTAACAGTACAGGATCTTCACAACTCAAAACAAACCAGGCCTGCAGAGGTTCCTAGATTAGTTTTTGATGAGACATCTGCTAAACATATTACTAACAGCAGAAATAGTCTCCAGCAGCGTAATAGTTATTTGGTAAACGGAGATGATCCATCACCTGATGATGTCATTAAAAAGTCAGCAATGGTTGTTGAAAAGCTAAATCAAAGAATTTATGATGGAGAACTTCCGAGTGCATATCCTGCAGGTTTAGATCGGGAGTATATCTCAACATTTGAAGGAAATAGCAGTGCCACTAAAAAATCTTTTTCACAGAGGAGAAATACCACACCACAACAAAGTAAAACTGGGAATTTTGTAGAAACCCCTGGTTATTCTTTACGAACCTTAAAGACCAAAGAAGTGATTTCATCGACTGATACGGAACAAAGATACGCAAGTAAGGAATTGTCAGATGATCTTGAAAAGCCTGATGCTGGTGACCCTTTAATGACCAGCAGTCCAGCGGTCGGATATGAAACACCAACAGGTAATAACAGATCTGGTAGTTGGCTTGTTATCAGTCCAGTAGAGACACCGGATGGTCATTCTGGAAGTGAAAAAAAGACCTTTGCAAACCACCAAAAAGGCTCTAATGATTTACATACTCTAGCAATGTCCAATAGACTTGCTGACAGACAGAAAATGTCTGAAAATGCTTTCATAGGCTATGAACATCATGTGGTGGCGAATGGTGATGAAAAGAAAAACTCCTCTAATATTACAACACAGTCAGAATCCGCTAATTATATGGTACCACCTAGAGAAATTTATCCTCATCGCAGAAATCGAACAAAAACAACCATAGATAATGACAAGAATTTTGACCACTATGAAAGTAAACGTTATGGTGCTGATAAAAGTTATTTGGAAGCAGAGAGAAAGCTTCTGCAAGGAGAAATATCAAAAAGAGATTTTGTGTACTCTCCCAGATCATTATCACACTATGACACAAATCGTGAGTCCTGTGCTACCAGGCAGGAGTATAATTTGGTCAGTCAATTCCCAGAAGGCTTCCATGAACCCGGCCTTGGAAGAATGTCTCCTAGTGGTTCTGAATCTAATGATTCTAAAAAATCTTTTAAACCATTGGTACCAGATGATGCGATATCTTCAAATTTGAGCAGTCCAAAAAACAATTCTGATGTAACTGATTCTGAAGCAAGAAGCAGCAGTAAAAAGTTCTCTACTGCTGAAAGCATTGAATATAAATTGTTTGAAAATTCATCTCATCAGAAACAAAAAAAAGAAACTGCACCATGTACAACTTCAAGACAGAATCAGCCATCCGTTGCTACATACGAATCTCACTTGAGGCAACATGCCAAAAATGGAGAGTTTGGAGACACAATACCTTACAGTTCATTCAGGGCAGATGTCTGTGTTGGTAATGAGAATACTACACCACCTTTTCACTATGCCAAATATGGTACAATTGGTCACTCTGGAATCAGCACTAAGCACACAGGGATTGACCGAAGTGAAGAAAAAGAACCAGCCAGTCACTTAAGAAATTCTACGGTGAAAAGTAGCTGTTCAGGTGGAGGTGATAACAACTGGTTATTTGGACAAAGGACATCTCTTAAACAGCAGGAGCTCAATTCAAATGTTTCAAGTCCTGACTCTGGTAAAAATGTTACAGTGATAGAAAGAAAAGATTATTTAGAATCCAATAATAGTAAAATATATGGTGACATGACAAGGAGTGATAACTTAACAGTCTCATCAAATACACCAAAGAAATTTGTTAGGAATCTTGGTACTGAATTTGAAACAAGTGCCATACAGAAGTAAGTATTTACAACAGTCTTTTAATAAAAAATGTGTGTGTAATGCTCATGTTAAAATGAATGGATAGACTCTTTATTATCATTGCTTTCTTATTGGTTTGTAAATTTGAGTGTGTACTATGGATGTATAAGAAAACATTACAATGCCTAGTCTGGTAACAATTCAGACACTTTCGTACAGGAAAAATTATAGAGACACATTAATTGTAAAAGAGATTTTTTAAAAATTCAAAACGTAAAGTCCAAAAGATTTTGAAATAACATGTGTTGTACTAATTTTTTAGTGACGAGTTATATTTAACACCAACGCAGAGAAAATATGCAGATGAGATCATTGAAAAGTACACTAGTCCACAACATTCACCCAAACACAACAGAAAAATGAATGGTGTTGATCACAGAAATAACAATGATACAAAACACAGGTGACTGATAATAGAAATTCTCTCTGTTTGCAAAGGTGAAATTATAATGAAACATACTCCATTTAGTAGTAATTCTGTTGTATAAAGCAGCAAGAAATAGGCATCCTGTGTAAATGAAGGAATTCACTTTTGTAAGTTCCTGCAAGACAAGACTTGTCGTTACAATAAATATGTACTCCAAGTGTTACTGGAGGTGTTACTAAGAAACTTGCATGTAATTCTGTTTAATTTGCAGGGCTATATATTCCAAACATACTGAGAATACTCCAGACTTGCCCTCAAAAAAAGATGTTGCATCTCCATTAAGAGCTAGGGAATATACTCAGAACAAATCAGAGATATCTTATTATACAGATGGGAAAACTAAATTCCCTAAGGGATTAATGAATGGTGATCGAAGGTATGATGATGTTGCCAAGTATAAACATCCAGTGCTACCAGAACCTCCGAGGAGAACCAGGAAGCCAAGCCTAAGTGAAACGTCAGAGGTATGTAGCAGTATAACATGCATCCTATAATAAGGAATCTAGAGTTGTCATTCTGATACCACTCAAGATGATTCTTTTACAGTTAGTAACTCCCTAAATCTAATGTTACCTCGGGGAAATGATGTTTGCATGACCTCTGTTTGACATGTGCAATTTGTTCTTTAGTGGAATATTCAGTGGTTAAAATTGTTTACTGTACTATGTGATTAGTATGAAGATTTTCCATATGAAAACCTACATCACAACAAATTCATTATAGTCTTGTTCCATGGTAAATGTAAATTGTAATTTGGAGTTTTCTCGCAATCAAACTGTACTACAGTTTAACAAGGTTTGCAACACCCATAAAAAATAATCCGCACTTTTTGGGTCAACAGTACATGTATAATTATTAGAAGGCTGACCAATCCATGCATTTTTGTCTGATCAGTGGTTTGCAGTGTGATGATAATAATTCACGTTAATATTCTATGTATTGCAGGAGTCACGCTGGACTAATAGTGACGACTTTCTTCCTCTGAGATACACGGACACTGAGTAAGAACAAAGCGGTATAATGGGAATTGTTTTTGCCATACAAAATTGTGCTGAAAATGCTTACAGATGTTTCATTATTAACATGCTGATGGACTAATTTTCACTAATTAAAAACTCTTTAGGTCATTGAACTCCATGGGGTTTGCTATGTTATCTCATACATCTGGAAGGGCGGTGCTGTGAAAAATGAGGGAAATTTTAAGTATTTTTTTCCAATTGTGAATTGAAGTTAGAAAGTAGAAGATTTATCAGTGCTCACTGTACTTGCACTAAATTACAATAGAAATGGTTAAATTTAAGATAATGGATTTATAAATGTAAATGAGTTTGATATTTTTACGGGCAATGTACTTAATAATGCTATGTTACATGATAAAGGCGTACTTATAACTGGAAAGTGAAGATTGTGATTTGAGGTAGTGCCCTTATTTTAAAAGCCATACTTGATTTCAAAAACTAGGTTACGTGTGAACTGTTTTTATATGGAGGGTGCTGTTATATATTTATTTAATTTGTCCCATGGTGCTGTGTGAATTGTTTATATACTGTAATCTTTGTATATTTATACTAATTATTTAATTAATAATAAAGAAAATTGTGTTTTGTAATTAGAATGTAACATGGTTGGTTACTGGAACTATATTAATAACTAATTATTTATGAATTTTTGACTTAATTATGCTACTTCCAAGCTGTATGTATGCAAAAAAATACAATTTAGTACTCGAATGCAAACAGTATTCAACTAGACAATAACAAATTGGGGCTTAAAAATATGTTTGTATGTAAAGGATTGTATGGAAAACAATTTTCAGAACAAATTATTGCAGTCTGTGGTATTTGTTCTTATCTTTGTTCGTGAAACTCTTAAAAACTAGAAATTTGATGAGTATTGAGATGCAATTTAAAATGTCACATCTGCCGTGTTACTATGCAGGTGTATTTTGCTACACATGTACAAAGTGTGAACCAAAAATATTTACTGTATCATCCAGACTAAAACGCAATAGAATTATTGTACTTCCATTTAATGGCAAAAACAATTCGGTGAGTCAGATTTGTAATAAAAATAGTACAAATAAACAACAGAAAACAAGCAATACAAGTAAAATATATCAAAACAATTGGAAATAGATGGGAATATCACATCAATATACATCAGGTTGATGCAAATACAACATATAACAAGATTTCAAATAAAACATTGATGCTGCAAATATGTAAAATAGTTAGAATTGTGACCACATTGGGTACAATAAGCTAGGAATTGATCGGTATAATTGAGAGTATATCATGGTACTCCCGACTGCTGTACATTCAACATATCAGCAGCTCCTTACAGAATTACATTAATCTCACATATGCAAAAGTTACTAATAATTGTACGACATACTTCATTTACAAGGAAATCTTTAAACTTTGACATTTCTGACTAACAAACAATGTTTGTTATGAATGAACTCATTGCATGAAATAATAAAATTATTGCGTACAAAATCTTTAAGCAGCACATTTTCTTGTTAGTATATAATAATTACAATTGACCTTGAAAATGCAATTTGTACACATAAGACACATATTTACTACATCCAAATTTTCTTTGACAAAGCCTATAGTTGGTCAAAATATTAAGATATTAATTTCAAAAGAGATTGAAATGTTACTAAAGATGAGGCGAATATTAATCCCCCTTGTAGATCAATATATATAAATGCCCAAACGTGCACTGTTAGTAACGCTTTCATAATAACTTAGTAAGAGAACAACACATAATTTGATACAAATGTTTCCATCAAAACCTATTTTCTTCCAACTAGCGGACAGATCCTTGTCAAACCATACATATTTGCCATAAGTGGCAATTAGCATAGCAGCTTAAATATTAAAATAATAGCACTTCTTTTGGTAGGCATACTCAAATTTGATATTCGATACTAATCATACATCTACCAATTTTTTGGTTTCATCCATACTATCTCGCTGACGTCTTTCACATTTGTCCATTCACACAATACTTTACGTTGTACACCATTGATAATTACAACAGAATTCTTAGCCGGGACCATCAGATGTTCACCGAATATGCCACTGCTAGCGAGAGGGTGTTTAGTGCCTCCAAGTGTTGTGAAACCAGTATCTATACCTTTGCCGACACCTGAAATGAAAAGTTAACTATACAGTAAAGAAACAACGTAAAGGTTGTCATGTTATTCAGTTTCATGTCAGTCAGTAAACTTTTCCTTGGGAGGTATTAATTAATTTCAAGATAAATAGACAGCAATTTTGCAACGTGAATTTGAAGAAAAATGTTGTATTTTTTATTCCTCATAAAGCAGTATAAAAAGTTCTTATTAATAGTAGATACAAAAACTGCCAATGTACGACATTTTTGCAAAGCTTACAGAAATGTCACACAAAATTGTGAGAAATTTTGACACAAGCAAAACTCAACACAAGACTAATTATAATATATTTGTCTGTACAAACCTTCAATGAGTTCTGTTCTAGCTGATTGTAGATCAATATACCAAATTTGGTTACCATTCTGAGAACTGGCAAAGAAATCATAACTTCCATGATGAGCTGACGGAAAAAATGCAACATCGTCGAGAGGAACATTTGGCCAGCTTTCAAAAGAATACTTTACTTCACCTGCAAATTATGACACATCTAACATAAAATAATTCTCTATAAACTCAAGGATGTGTTCTTTTAAGTTACATCAACCTACACAGCTGACTGAAGGAATGGATAATTATGCAAAAATAAGTAATGAAACAAAAAGTGAACTATATGCATCACCACTTGAAAAAAGCTTGTACAAAGTACTTGCATACAATTTAGCATCATCCCAGCTCATGAATATATACTTTTCTGAATATATTTAACTCAAGTTCCATAAAAAAATAAACATTATTTATGTCACAAGAACAAAGTCGTATATGCAATTTAAAGGCGCCCGTAGGCACATGTTTATTAATATAAAGAATAGA
>JAOXYB010062968.1:0-10498 GCA_028565635.1 Phoronis ovalis
GGATTAACGTATCCGAGGCAAGTTAACTTCAAAGAAACTTGCCGCGTTTCCAATCCCTCTAGTTTTATTAGTCCCAGATATTATGAAGATAGATGTAAATATCACACACTTTGGTGATTTTGGTGATATTCACAAAGTTGTTGGATAGGCTTTTGTTTTCATTCCTCTGGGTGCTTTTTTTTGAAAATAAATTCTCTCTTAATTCAAATGTATTTTAGGAAGTGGCTATATGAATCATGTCATACAACTTTTAATTTATATTTAATCTATTTATTGCAAATAATGTCTAAGAGCCCACTATATTCAGCCAGAACCAAAATGACAGCCATCTTGAATTTTTCCAAATAATGCAAGATTTAAATATTTCTTGGCTATATTTCATTTCTCTCAATGAAAGTAAATCATCAAAAAATAAATTAATTTCCGAATAAAACCATTATCAATGAAATATGGTTGTTATTATATTTTGTTGTTAGATATTAGTTTTCATTGAATGAGCTTCATGTTTGGTACAGGGTAAATACAGGTAAAGGAATTTTGACATTGATTATTTGCAATATTGCCGACTGTTGTTCATTTTTCCTGAAAGGATACATCACATTGTTCTGACTGATGGCCATGTTTACTCTCAAGATGGTACTTCCTGATAATAGCGTGGTTTTTTTCTGATCAACTTCATATTTGATACAGAATAGTCAAAGTTCAGATCAGCTGTAATTTTTAACCAGATTACTTCAATCCAATATGGCCTGCTCAAGTTTGTTTCCAAGAGGATGTCATGTTGCCTTTCTTCCCAGATACTTTCAATGTGGCTGACAGGTAACTGCGTTTGTTCCCAAGAGGGGTCAGTTGCCGATCCAAATTGTTGACATTTATCCTATCTGGTACTTTTCTTGATATATGTAACACTTCAGGGAGCTGCTGCAAAAATTGTACTGCCCAGCTACAAATAGGGGTTACAAACCACATCTGAGCTGAAGTGTTATATATTCCTAGGGATACGATGGTCATCTGACATGACAAATGTCTCATTATCCAATCAGCTTCCAAGAGGGCTGACTGGTGGCCATGTTTGTTCCTAAGATGGTATGTCGCAATAACTATCATTTTATCCAATCAGCTACATTCTTGGTACAGAGTAAGTACAAGTCAAAGAGCTAGTTAAATATAATTTTGACCAATACTACTTCCAGTATGGCTGACTAGTAGACATGTTTATTCTTGAGAGGGCCCATCATGTTGCACCACTTTCACAAAACATTGACTAGATAATTCCAAGGTGAATTTTATTTTATGAAGGCCATGGGTGGATATGGTGTTTTACAGTGACTTTGAAAATTGGTCAAATACCAATTTAAAAAAAAGAGATGTTATCTTCTATTCGGAAGGTAAATAGATGCCAAGATACAGGTCAAGTTTGATTTGGCTGTCTAGTGGCCGTATTTGTTCCTGAGATGGTACCATGATAACAGCTTCAGTTTTTATTATAGCACCTTCACATTTGGTATGGCATAAATACAGGTCACAATACAAGTTTGAGTTTGAGCTGTGTCACTGCTAATATGGCTGACTAGTGGCCATGTTTATTCCAGAAATGGTATATCATGTTGCAAAGGTGGTTGGGTATGATATAGAATAGTTGGAAGTCAGATAGGGATTTCATTTCAAGCCATGCTTGAGAGTTTGGGAACTATTCCAATGAGAAGTTAATTGCAGAGCTAGAATCAGGCAAAATTCAGTGGTGCTATTGTGCAAATGTTTTGCACTAGATTTTATTGCATGGTGTTTTGCCATTCTAAAGGCGGTCATGGAGAATACTTTTCTTATAAAGAATACAATAAACTCTTAAAAGAATACTAAACTGCCATTAGAGAAGTTAGTTATTTTCTCGTAGTCCATCACCAAGTTCACTATTTCAGACTATTATGCAATTGGTTCTAAAGTGTGAAGAGTGAAAAAAAGTTTGCCGAGTGATGCTCTCCTCTTAATAGGAGACCAGGGTCTCTCGATTACAGATCATTCAAAGAGGGTTGTTGCTTTGGAAAAATAGGGACATACATTTATTCTTGAAAGTTTCTATAAAAATATGACTGTTAGAGATATCATTCAAAACCACATATACATATATGATGATTGCACATCAAAGATGCAATGTTTTCCTTTGACCCATACCTTCATCAGGTTACTTGCTTTGTGACTGGTACATTAGTTTTCTAGCTATATTCAAATTTCCAGAATATCACATATTCGCCAAAAATGTTGTCGTAATTTGTGGCCATTGTAGACTTGCCCGTCATCGACATATGGCTGAGCCAGAAATGTTGAATGGAGATTCAGATGATAATGAGCAAGACCTTCGTCCTCGTGCACAGGCAAGCAGCGATGAGGAAGAGGATGAAGAACTAGATGAAGAGGTATTTGTATTTACTACTTAGCTTTAGCTAGCTAGTAATGCCAATCACACACACAGCATATAATCATACACTCAGCATTTAATAAATAATATAATATCTGTCTCTAGCTGCTAAAATGAAGCATTGACTGAGTGATTCAAAGGTAGTTGTATGAAAACCATTATAGGTGGGTGATATTTGTAAATACGTAGAAAAGTGGAACACTTGTTTAGGCAATGTATTCGGTGAGACTTTAATAAAGTATCTTCTATATTTTATTCTCAGATTTTATACAGAAAGAGATACCCTGTAATATAGTCTGAGCTTGTGCTTAGACCCAGAGTAACTTTTACTTTTTATCACCTGTACGCACACACTCATCTCTTGTTGTTAACATTGGAACATAGGTCAACCACAATCTTCTTCCATTTCCCTCTGTTCTTGGCGGCTTTTTTGATGTTTTCCAATTATATAACCAATACAGTGCATTTCTGTTTCCACGGAGCATCTCCAACTGCTCTTTGGTCATCCAGGGATTCTGGTAATGTTGGTTTATTGAATGTGTGACCTATCCAACCCAATTTTCTCTTCACCTGGAGATCGGTCGCTTCTTGTTTTGTCCATTCTCACAATGTCTTAGTTCTTATCCTTTTGGGCCAGTGTATTTTCAGAATATTTTTCAGGAACCTGTTGACAAAGGTTTGAAGCTTCTTTTTGGCCTTCTCTGTTACTGTCTATGTTTTAATACATCAAAACAGATTTCACATTTGAGTAAATATGCCTATCTTGGTCTTTTCATGTATTTGTATTTCTTTAGATCCCCTTATTCTTTTCAAAGTTTGAATGCTCCTCAAGTTTTGCCTTTTCAAGTGTGGATATCAATCTCTGCACCTCTGTCTGTTCTGATAACATTGCCAAGGTATGTATATTTTTATACATCCTCTAACAGAAATGCCATCTAGTACCTAGTGTCTGAATTTCTGTTGTTTAATCTCGGGACTTCTGTTTTGTCTTTCTTGATGTTAAGGCCTGTCTTTGCGGCTGTTCCTAGCAGGATGCTAATCTTTTGTGGCATTTATTGGTGTTTAGGGGTTTTCCAAGTCTCAAGTCATGAATGGCTCATAGACTATCAGGATTACTTTAGCTTATATTCAAGAGCTGGCTTTTGTTTGAGATAAGTGTGGTATTGTAATTGATGAAACTATATTCAAGAGAGCATTTTGTTTCATTTAAGGTAATTTAAAACAATATTTTAAAACTTTGCTAATATCTGGATAAATATGGATTTGAATCTAACCATTTGAATATCTTTTTAAGGTAAGGTTTCTAGTTTAATATTCATATTGGAGGAAATGCTAGTAGTTTGAAAAATAAAGCTATTAAAACTTGAGTTTCTAATAAAGGAATTGTAGGAGGTTGTCATCGTAGGGTATCTTCTTTGTGGGCATCTATTATGTTTGTACGGTATTCTAAATTTTAGACTTCTCTTCAAGGGAGGGATTATATCTGGATAAATAAGAAGTTGATGTTTTATTAAAGAGATGGCTTGTATTCCAATAAATGTTAAATTTATGACTATTAAAGTCTTCTATTTCGATTTATTAATATACATTTTGGGCTTATTTGAACTTTACAGTTTGTCGTTTTGCAAGTTTTTAAGTCCTGACATACAATTCTGGCAGATTGCTGTGATGATTCTCATTATATCCTTGTTATAAATATTTTTAGGAAATTGAACGTCGTCGTCTGTTATTGAAACAGAGAGCACAGCAACAGCAGCAGGCTGAGGAAGAAATCATGGATGTAGAGGAGGAGAAGTCTGAAGGCGAAAGTGAAGAAGAATCAGAGTATGAGGAATACACAGACAGTGAGGAAGAGGAGACAGGACCCAGACTCAAACCTGTATTTGTTAGAAAGTAAATAGAGAGGTTAACATTTTACGAATTGGTACAGTAATAGGTTAAATGTTTGGTTGAACACATCTCTGCAACCATTTGTCAGATTTTTTAAAAATTCACTCATATGGTAGTTTTAATGTGATGATTCATCATCTAAACAAAACAGCAGCAAAGTTCCTTTTACACCGGTTGTTTAATTGGAACCAATAATTAGCGATAATAGTGTATTTTATGGCCATCACTATGTAATAGTGAAAGGGCATATAGTCGTAGGGTCTGCGTCGGAGTCGTATGTAACCTTTTCTTTGTCTCGCTATAATGGCTTCAGCTTTCGTCAGATCATCTTCGTATTTGGTACAGGGTAAGTACAGGTCAACGCGCAGGTCGGACTTAATTTTGACCTCGATTACTTCCAATATGGCCGATTGGCGGCTATGTTTGTAGCCGAGGATGCACCTCACGTTGCGGCCTTTTCGGGAAAGACGAAGTGTTGACTTCACGATTCGAAGGTGGATACACGAAGGCCATGGGGTTGTGGGCGTATTAGGCCAGGTGACATTTCAAAATGACCTTGAGAAGTAGGTCAAATGTTGACACGAATCTTTGACAATTTTTGTTAACACTTTCTTTGTCGCGCAATAACTGCTTCAGTTTTTATCGAATCAGCTTTATATTTAGTACAGGATAAATACAGGTCAAAATGCAGATTGTCTATAATTTCGACATGGATCAGATTCAAGATGGCGGCCATGTTTATTCTTGAGATGTTAGCTTGCAATAATAGCTTTTTTTTTGCCAGATCATCTTCATATTTGGTACTGGTACTGGTCAAAGTACAAGTGTGATATAAGTTTGACCCCGATTACTTCCAACATGGCCGACTGGAGGCTATGTTTGTACCCGAGAGTGCACGTTACGTTGCGCCCATTTTGTGAAAGACGGCACAATGATTGGATGATTCAAAGGTAGATTCACGTAGGCCATAGGTTGGTGGGCGTATTAGTCCAGGCCACATTTCAAAATGACCTTGAGAAGTAGGTCAAATGTCGATGCGAATCTTCGACATTTTTTGTGCATAATGCTTTCTTTGACGCGCAATAACTGCTTCAGTTTTTGTTCGATAAACTTTATGTTTGGTACAGGGTAACTACAGGTCGTCTGTAATTTCCATGTGGATCACTTTCTAGATGGCTGACTGGTGGCCATGTTTTTTCCCGATAGTGCACATTACGTTGCGCCCATTTCGGGAAAGATGAAGCGATGACTGGACGATTCGAAGGTGGGGTGTATTAAGCCAAGTGACATTTCAAAGTGACCTTGAAAAGTAGGTCAAATTCCGATACGAATCTTCTACATTTTTCATTTGCGTAACAATTTTCTTGTCTTGCAATGACTGCTTCAGTTTTTATCATATGAGCTATATATTAGGTACAGGCTAAATACTGGTCAAAGTTCAGATAGGCAGTAATTTTGACTCGGATAACTTCCAAGATGGCTGACTGGCAGCCATGTTTGTTCTCAAGATGTTAGCTTGCAATAACAGCTTTTGTTTTCGTCGAATCATCTTCATATTAGATACAGGGTAAGTACTGGTCAAAGTACACGTTGGATATAAGTTCAACCCTGATTACTTCTAACATGGCCGACTGGTGGCCATTTCGGGAAAGACGAAGCGATGACTGGACGATTCGAAGGTGGATTCATGAAGGCCATGGGTTGGTAACATTTCAAAATGACCTTGAGAAGTAGGTCAAATGTCGATACGAATCTTTGACAATTCTTGTTGCGCTTAACACTTTCTTTGTTGCGCAATAACTGCTTTAGTTTTATTCCGATCAGCGTTATATTTGGTACAGGATAAATACAGGTCAAAATGCAGATCGTCTATAATTTCGACATGGATCAGATTCAAGATGGCCGACTGGTGGCCATGTTTATTCTTGAGATGTTAGCTTGCAATAATAGCTTTTTTTTTTGTTGGATCAGCTTCATATTTGGTACAGGTACTGGTCAAAGTACACGTGTGATATAAATTTGACCCTGATTACTTCTAACATGGCCGACTGGTGGCCATTTCGGGAAAGATGAAGGGATGATTGGATGATTTGAAGGTGGATTCTCGAAGGTCATAGGTTGGTGGGTGTATTAAACCAAGTGACCTTGCAAATTGACCTTGTGAAGTAGGTCAAATGCCGAATGAATCTTCGACATTTTTTGTTGTGCGCCGCACTTTCTTTGTCGCACAATAACTGCTTCGGTTTTTATCTGATCAGCTTTATATTTGGTACGCCAATTCGGGAAAGACAAAGCAAAACCAACTTTTTTCCTTTTAAACCAAAAATTTGAAATTTTCCCTCTATTATCAACCTCAAAACTCTGAAATATACAAAGATGGCTTTACAACTAAGGAAACTACATCATTATGGGCATGTGTCTGCACCAGCAGACCTCTTGTTTTTAAATGTTTTCTGAGCTATTTGTAACAACTGCGTAGTGGGGACTTTTTAGAAATCAAGTGGGCAACACGACATTCTATACTAAGATTGTTGTGTTGTTTGCAAGCCGACAATATGACATTCCTTACTAAAATTGTCATGTTGTCTACTTGCCGACTTGAATCAAGCCGATAACATGACATTCTATACTAAGATTGTTGTTTTGTAAAAAAACAAGTCAACAACATGGGCCAACGTAAACTGTTAATCATGTTATTTGTATCATGTTAATAGGAGTGTGGTGTTTATTTACTCTTTGAGTATGAGTCTGCATTCTATTAATAGAATTCCTCAATTTGCATCTTAACTTCCATCCTTTAAAATTTTTTAGTCGTTGTTTTATTGATTAATTTTTGTAAACAATAGATACGTATCATATATCTTGTTTGTGTGTGTGTGTGTGTGCATTTATTGCATGGTCTTGTATTGGAAGTATTGTTTTGGTCTCGAAAGCAAAATGAAGCTCTGGGAAATTGGAAACAAACATGTACACATTATCTTTCCACTAGTTCAGGTTTAGGCAGAATCAGAAATCCTATATGATCAGTACTGTATGTTAATGTATAATCTTGTGCAGACTTTTGCACTGGAGCAACCTCTTGCAATGCTGTACTTGCACCATATCTTAACTTCTGACACACTTGATCTCAGTTAAGTTGAAGTTGTGATCCAGTGGGCAATTTGTCACAAATAAGTTAGCAAACTATTAATTATCATTTGCTGTACAACTTGATGAAATTATGAACTTAAAAGTTAGCTTCAGTTTTCAAAAAGATTTTTGTCATCATCTGCTTGTATATCCCCATATATTTATTTCTTATGTCGCTAAGGGATCATCTCAAAAGTTATCACAATGACCACAAGCGTATAGTGTTTCGTATAGGAATTACCCCCCACCCCCTTGGTCAAACATGGGGGGGGTTAGTGAGATTTGGACATCACGCACTTGTAAAAACTGACAACCAATTTAAAGAGCGAAACCAGGGCCGTCAGACACTTTTTCAAAAGGCGGGTGCAAGAGGAAAATATTAGTTCAGTAATCGAAAAAGGTAGCTGAAACGTCTCCGTGCAGCCAGAAAAAATTGACCAACAAAAAAAAAATCATTTCCAATCCTGTTGTAACTATATGCCCAAAATAAGTGCCGTAAACAAAAAAAAAGGTTTTCTGTTCCAAAGGGGGTGGGGGGGGGGGGTGCGTTAAAGGAATGATTTTAAATATCATATATATATACTAGGTATGATTTTTTCATTTCGCACTAAACTATAAACGTAGGGAGATTTTAACCCCCCTGCCCCTTATACGAAACACTATACGTTTGCAGTCATTGTGATAACTTTTGAAATGATCCCTAAGGTAATAGAAACAATACATTTTTTGTGTATTATAGCTGCAATATGGCTGCTGATGTAAGTCTAGGCTTTTTCCTAGTATGGCATATATGCATAACTCGATATTGCACTGTTCATCTTGTAAATTAAATGTAATAACAATGTTATGATGATATCTCGAATCCTACAATGTGAAGGACTGTATGTTTTCAGTATATTTAAATTAAATTTGAAACCATTCGGATATTTGTTCTTGTTTTTAGAAAAGACCGTATTACGATCCAGGAAAGAGAAAATAATGAAAAGAAGGAGAAAGAATTAGAAATTGAAGCACACAGATTGGCTGAAGAAAGAAGACAGCAGGCAAGAAAGGTATGTGAAAACTGGTAGATAAAGGCTTTTCTGGATGGTAATCATAACAAAATGGTAATTTTTCTGCTATTTACACTCCAATTTGGACAAAAAGCACTATGGTTTTATTGTGTAAAAGTCATTAGTGCCACGCTTTATTGCTTTTTATGCCCATCACAGTAGGGAATGCTTAATCATTAGTGTCATCATGTCTAACGCTTTTTAAAATACCCTTCATGGTATGTCCACAGCCTGAAAGTGTTACCTGGATGATTTAAAGATGGATACTTAAAGCCTGGTGGTGGGCAAGTGCTATAGCTTAGATGGTATTTTGAAATTACCTTAAAAAGTAAGTCAAATAATGACATTTTTTGCCGTTTCACCCCTTTTATTTTAGCATAGAATATTCATTACTTTCGAATCAGCTCTCATCTATAGTCTATAGCCAGACGGTTTGAAGATACATGTACAAAGTCCAGGGGTGCTACTGGTAATAGCTACAGCTGATGTCGCTAAGTTGGTTATATGTCTGTATGTATGTGATTCACGTGTGATCAGTTAAAAATTGACTTGCCAACTTAAATTGAGGATTGTTTTTGCCAGTTTTTCTTAAGTGTTGCACGTATTCCTTTATCATGAGAATATATAGTTATTTTTAATTATTAATAATTTTTCACTTAAGGTGGCATACAGATAGTGCAGAGGGTGCTACTGTTGCCCGGGGGGCAGGCCATATGAATGTGGGTACCCATGTTCCAACATGGCTTTTTAAAAAAGCCTCAAATGGAGCTAAACAATTACCCAGTCATAGTGAACTGTTGAAAAATAACACCCTAAAGGAGTGACTATATTTGAAAAAAAAACCCTAAGGGAATGACCACAAAAAGTCACCTGTGAAAGTGTCATCAGGAATTTAGTAAGCTAGAACACTGTGAGTAGAATGATGTATTATCATGTTGAAGTAAAATGATAAAAAAAACTCAACAAGAAAGACTGTAGGCCATACATTTTACTGCTGTACTTCTGAACTTTTAATTAAAAATAGTAACTGTTGTATTTGCTTAATATGAAATCAGAAATGGTAGATTAACGTAAATGTCTTTTAATATATTTGTTTAAATAATTGTTTGTACCAAGTTAATTCAGAAACGGCAACTTACTTCCTATTATCCATATTGGTATAAAGCACAAGGGGATAACTCCAAAATATACCCATATTTGGACATGATAGGTCATGAACTAACAATATAGTGTAAAGAAATATGAAGTTATTTCTTTTTAAATTTGCGCAGAATCAGAGCTGGGCATCACATTTTTATATCCACTTTTAATATAAAATATCTGGAGGTTTGTTGTGGATTTCAGGAGGGTAAAAGTAGAAGTTAGAAACTAAGTATATTTTAGTCCCAGATTTGACCAAACAAAGTATCATACCTCCAAAAAACAATCCCTTTTTTTGCAATTTTAGGCAAAAACATACATAACGTGCCGATGGCTTAAAAAATCTATCCTTTCACACCAATATTTGTTGGAACATGCATACTCAGTTTCATATTGCCTGACCCCCGGGTACTGTTTCATGCATTTATAATTATACTTGTCTGTCAAACCCATTTTCATTAATGGAAATTCACAAAACCGGGGTCAATAGAAATTAAGGATCTGATATAATTTAGTTAAGGACAACTATATGTAGCACAATCCTATCTGTTTTTATGCGCATCACTATGTAATAGTGAAACAGCATATAGCCGTAGCGGCGTCGGCGTATGTACCCTTTTCTTTGTATTGCTATAACGGCTTCAGCTTTCTTCAGATCATCTTCGTATTTGGTACAGGGTAAGTACAGGTCAAAGCGCAGGTCTGATATAATTTTGACCCCGATTACTTCCAAGATGGCCGATTGGTGGCCATGTTTGTACCCGAGAGGGCACGTAACAATAATTCTATAGCCACGAAGACGAAGCGCTACCTGGACGATTCAAAGGTGGTTATAGGAAGGCCATAGATTGGTGGGTCGCTTAGGCTAGGT
>JAOXYB010062979.1:0-10498 GCA_028565635.1 Phoronis ovalis
GTAATCGAGGTCAAAATTATATCAGACCTGCGCTTTGACCTGTACTTACCCTGTACCAAATACGAAGATAATCTGACGAAAGGTGAAGCCGTTACAGCAAGACAAAGAAAAGGTTACATACGACGCCGACGCATACAGTACGGCTATATGCCCTTTCACTATAGTGATGGGCATAAAAAGCATAAAAGTGAAAATGCAAGAATTTGAAGTGGTGGTGCTCGTTAAACAAGGAAAATTAAAAATAATAAAAGTGAAAATGCTAAAGTTTGAAGCAGTTGAGTAGAAACCAGTAATTTTGTGCACATGCAGAGGTCCAAACTGTTTACAATTAAAAATTTCTGTGCGCACAGAAATGGCTGCACTTTTTGGATCAAAAATTGCCAAAAATTAAGGCTCAAAAATTATTTTAAATTAAACTTTATATATTTCAATTTGACTGGTGGAAGAGACATCTACTCTCTGGATTACAGTAAAGTTGGCGGCTGTGATAGCAAATTGGATATGGACATTTATTTTATGGTGTTTTCCAGTCAAGAATTGGATAACTAGGGTCAAGTTGTATTTTGAGTCCCTAACTGCCAGAAAGCCACTGAATACACCATTAGAGAATTATGGATGTGTGAATATGGTGAAAAATACATTAAAGGCTATAGGGATATTTATTCCAGTGTCTACTCAGTTGCACCCGTTAAGCAAGGTTTCTTTTTGGTCTGGTTTTAGTTATATATTTAAAATTCATAAACTCATTAGGAGTTTTATAGTTAACTTTCCCACTTCCAAGAATTATAAAATACTATTTTCCAAATTTTCACAATCTAGTTCATTCAAAAAAAGCCTGCCTAGATTAACTAACTCATAGTTTTGGTTATGACAACATCACAATCCACTGAAACACATTACTACCGGAAGATGGTGGAAGCCGTAAAGAACACCATAACAACTTTGTTAAAGATTTCTTACAGAGAAATTTACTTAAAAATAAAGAAATGCTTTATATGAGCAGTTAAGTGATTATGACAAGACCATGAGATACTTACTTCTAACTCGGGTATAATTGCCCCTGTTCTCCAACCATGCCGCAAAGTAACATCCTACCAAACAATAACAAATATATTTTAAAGTTTGAACACTCCATGGCATAACAGAAAGAAAACCATGCATAATATGACCCAAGCTTTTACAGACAGATGACCACCTCATAGCTCATCTCAGGAATAAAACTGGCTGCCAGTAAACAGTAGTGCAATTAATCAAAATCAGAATATTTACCTTCTGTCGTAAAATGATCACTCTAGGTATCACAGTTTTTAAGTTATGGACAAAAGTAGCTTGGCTGAGAAAAAATGTTGTAATTTAGGATGAGTGTTTTGCTCACTTTTCAAGATCATTCTAAAATATCACCTGTTCTGTTACACCCTCTCATCTACGGCCATCTGTTGGCCACATTGCTAGCAATCCAGGTCATACTTATAACTGACCTATATTTTTAACTGTACCAAATATTTAGTTGATCTGATAAAATGTTGGGAACAAAGATGGCTAACAGTCAGTCAGTCATTTTGGAAGTAATCTAGGTAAAAATGAAGCTTGATCTATATTTTGGCCTTTATTTACCTTCTGAATTAAAGTGATCTCTCTATATGTTAAAATCTGGGCTAAAGCAGGTTTGATGACTGTAAAATGCAAAATTTCCAAATAGATAGTTAACCTCAAACCAACGCTTCGACTTGCTGGCCATAAATGCAACATGAAAAACCATTTTGAGAACAAACTTTACAGCCAGTCATCTATTTTGGAAATGCCATCCATTTACCTTCTGATGATCCAATGATCTCTCTACATATTAGGGTTTTCACATATGGGCAAAAACAGTTTGATGCAGGCTACAAAAAGACAAAGTTTTGGAATACTGTTTGAACAAACTGTTCGGTCATTCTAAAATGTCACCTAGACTATAACATCTACCAATCAATGGCCTCCTCGATATATAATCTTAGGAGCAAACATGGCTGCCAGTAGGCCATATTGAAAGTCAAAATCAACGATGACCTGTAATTTGACCAATCTGATGTGATGAAAATTGAACTGTCATCTCGAGACAATGCAAAATGTGACGTGCAATGGCAATAAAGCTAGACTGCAAAAATATTTCGAAGCATCGGATGGGTCACTGTCCTGCTTATCAAGGAAAGTCTAAATTCCACCTAACTTTTAACTTGCTGTTTGACCCACTATTAAAGGTCATTCTGCAATACCACCTAGCCTAAAACAGCCGTCAATCTATGGTGTTCTTAAACCCAACTTTGAAGGGTCTAGGCACATATTTTTTGTTTGCGGCTACTATGGGAATAAAATGGCCCTGTTGGAAGCAATCATTGTCAAAATCAACATAGTCCTGTATTTTGAGCTCTGTTTACCTTTTAACATGAATTTCTCTACATATCAGTTTTCAAGATGTTGAATTATTGCCTTGGGAACCAAAATGTCCGCCAATCAGGCACATAGGAGGCAATCTACGTCAAAATCATATTGCAATTTGTGCCACATATAAAGCTGGTATGATAAGAATTAAAGCTGTCATTATGAAAAAGACAGTGTTACGCACAACGACAATAACAACAATCATATATACAGGACATATGCCTCTGCCACTATATACAATGAGTATAAAAAGGAAATACTAATGTTAAGTCATTTCATAGACTCTAAATGCACTTTATGTATCTCACTAGCTTTCTTCACTTACTTCCAGTCAAAATACAGACAGATACATGAAAGAATACATTTTCGGAAAGATTATAAATTCAATTAATAAATCAGAATATTAAGAGCTTGAAATTTTTCTTATGATCGGATATTTAAGCTAATATTTTTTAAAAAACAAATGTTTTTAAATTCAAAAGGCAAATTTGAAACTTTGTACAAAACAAAAGCAGCAAGGAAGGCAGCAGATACAGCAGACTGATGCTTTGTACATAACCTATACAACACATGGCACCGAAGGGATCTGTAAGCCTAAAGCATTTCTACAAATAGAAGTCCGTGTCTTAAAATTCCTAATTTTATTGACTTTGGTCTGATTTATAAATTTCAAGATAAATTTAAAAAGCTGTACACAAAGCAACAAATTTAGACCTTCGAGGCACAAAAACTACCTAACATGATGATAAATAAAAATTAGAGTACTGTTACATCCCAATTGAGAAAATATGTATAATTATCTGATTCAGTGCATCTAGTTTGGTTTTAACGAGAATAAGGTAATGTAAGTCTCCAATGACTTATTCCACAATTTTGGCAGAGCAACAGAGAAATTTTTGTCTCAAATTTTTGCCTTTGCCCTTTGTATAACATTAAATCTCAGTTCCTTTGCTGGACAGCAACTGATCATCAATTATTTTTACAATAACTGAAAAATAAGTCAGCCTTGTAGGTGACAGTAAAATCTTAAAATGTATAAAATAATAATTATGAAACCAATGCAAATTTTGTAATGTGAAAACCTATTTAACACGCACCACAACTCTAGCATTCTTTTTAACGATTAAAATAAAACTAGATGCCCCTTAGACTTCACATGAGTCCTTTGTATAAAATCGTTACTAACAAATGTAGTACGAGTATTAAACTTACCGCCAAGTCACTGTAAACATGGTCACCAAAATACAACACTTTATTTCCATACCAAGTTGTAAGCTGTCTAAACTGATGCAAATTACCCTAAATATAAAAATATTCTTAATACTATTATTTTATCATGGAATGTTAAGCATAAGCATTGCAGTACATTTTTCGTAATGAAAGTCTCTTTAAAGTGCACATTAGGAGTTTGGTACTATATTAATAATTCATATTAATGACATACTTCTCTGTAGACTTTACCCTTCTCCAGTCTTTGCACTCTTTCAAATGACAAGGAGTCTGACCCATTATGATATACCCTGAATGGTCTGGAAAAAACAACAACATTTCAAATAATGAAAAGAGAATGTTGAAACTGCAAAAATGAGCACACACTGACCAATGAATCGGCTCAGAGAAACACAAAATTACTGGTCATTCCATATCTTACATGTTATTATTTCATGAGTAAGTGCAGGTATAACAGGATACATATATTAAATTTCTTATATTGTCAATTTTTTATGGTCTAATCCACTGGCTCTCATTTACAGAGCTAGAAGCACTGGAAAGCCAAACAAAACAACACAATATTCGCATATATATGACCTTGCTGATTCTGTGAAAAAATGTGGTTTTTTGGCTGTAGCTATGACAACATCAAACAAATCCATCCAATTTTCACCAATCATATACCTCATTCCCTTGTCTCTGAAAGTAAATAAAAGCACTGTCAGTGTGTCATTCTAACTTGTTTTAGTACCATGAACCTCATATTCTCATCGCATACATAAACTAGTTAATAGGTGCCTTTCCAGAATTTTTCATGCATGTACATACACCAAGTTGCTAAAGTGTTTCAGCTAAGCATATACTAACTTGTTTTAAAAATTGCCTATGATGGCTTAAATCGAGACAATGGAATATTTACAGATCTTGTGGAATCCCTCACAACATTGTTAGCATCATTAAACTCTTTTACAGCTTTAAATGGTCATTTGGAAACTCTGATCTCAGCTTTAGAGATAACTCATATGTGAGACAGGGAAGTGTCATTACACATTGGTATATGGGATGTCAAGCAGACGACAAAACACGAGTCAGGCTTGCTGAACTGTGATTCTTAGTACAAGATTTTTAGCATGACAACTACCACAGAGATTGTCGACACTCAATGTGACACACGAAAATGGCGTCCTTTCAACAGCTATATGGCTATAATTTTTGTCTTGTCATAATTTGAAGCATTGATGGCAGATCAAAGAAAATATCAGGGGGGGGGGCACTTGCAGCATGAAAGGGGCAGTAGTAGAAGTGAGTGGTGGGGGGGGGGGTTCTCCCTCAAAATCAACTTGTGCAGCCAATTGTGAAAGTCCAACAAATACAGCAGTCAGACAAAGCTGAAGATATGTCAGGCATGGCACTAAATACTAGAGTATGACTGACTCCGACATATACAAAGTTATCAACAACAAGTCTTAGAAAAATCATGAGAATCTTCTGCCAAAGAAAATCACCAGTTTTGAGCTGTTTAGTATGACTGGGCAATAAAACTTGAAAACAATGAACACGAGAAGGAGACATGTATGGATGGGACATGCATTCAGAATGAAAGATAGTGAGATCATCAAAATTGCTATCAGGTGGATGCCAGAAAGTACAAAAAGAGGTCGGCAAAAAACAACATGATAAGGGATTAGAACTACGACAGAATAGAATGACCTGTAGTTTGAACACTGTGCCAAAAGGCACAAAGGGGATAACTTGTCAATTGGTCCTGCATAAGTTCCTCATATTAGACAAATAACTGCTGGAAGGATACAATTCTGCAAGAACCCCAAAATTGTTGTCACCTACATGCTTATGGCGACATGTGAACTTTGAGAGCTGTTTCCTCAAACTTGGGCAACGAGTCTTAAGGTAAAAGTAGTAATTTCATTGAGTGCATTTCTAGAGCTTTTATTAAAAGTAAAATGTTGTGAGACAATTATTTTGAGAACTGGTGACTGACTGGAAGCCCCCTTTAACGAATATGTGAAATTGTTCCTATTTTATCAATAAATGTGTAACATAGCAACAAACATCAGCATCAGTTTCTGAAAAACAAACAAACAGCCAGATGCTACCTACTACAAGCAGATATCTTTGATCTACATGTTTTGTCTTGACCGCCAGAAGTTTTTAGGCAATATCTGTGCCAAACTGGTGTTCTCAAAAATAAGCTGGATTTGTAATCAAGATACTGTTTCTGACCTTACAGCCGTAAAAACAAAAACAAACAAAAAGATCGAGGCTTTGTCTCCAAGATATCAGATTAACATTCAGACGGATTTAAATGCAACCATATACACAGTCACGTTCACCAGCTTTGTGTCATTCGGCAGTATTAGTTTCATATTAGTTTCACAAGCTC
Organism: Phoronis ovalis; assembly: GCA_028565635.1. NCBI lineage: Eukaryota > Metazoa > Phoronida > Phoronidae > Phoronis > Phoronis ovalis. Next base: position 6,035 of record JAOXYB010062979.1, read on the forward strand.
ATTAATTTTACTTACACAAATGGAAATCCACTGTTTGTAATGAGAAAGAGTTTCTTGCCTCCACTAACCAGCTGTCTTAATAACTGAGCCACCATCTGACCTTCATGCTGGGATAAGTAACTGTCTTGAAAAAGGTATCAAACATTCAGTATTTTTACAAGCATTAGTAGCAAAAAACCGAGACACTGCAGCTCACTAATCGACACGTACTAACATTTTTAGGATGTCATTTTACAACTTTTTTGCAAGGTAAACTGTATACCTAGTTCTTCCATGACTATCTTGTGCCACTGACCAGAAGTATGAACACCTTGGACTGCATTAGTAACATCCCGAAATAAATTCTCTGGATGATATGCTATGTTGTTCATTTCAAAATACTGAAAAATTATTAATATGGAAGGTATCACAACATTTATTACATCAAGGGACAAGAAGGAACATATGTGACAGATGTGGAATCACGATTCTTTGACAAAAATAGAAAAGTGACTTTTCATCTAAACTGTTGTAATTGGATAACTTGACTCCACACAGCATTCAGTTACATTTTATAAGTTAAAATGACAATTTCTAGTTTAGGTAGATATGTAATTTATTTACATAAAATCCTGAAGCCAATAGGTTTGTTGTTTTTTAAATGTAATTTTAAGTGTAAGAAGGTACTTACCTCTGTTACATTGGCAAGTAGAGTTATTTCTGGCAATGCAAACAGGTCCATTAATTGATACATATGACTTCCCTTAAAAATTGCAATACAAAATTAATACAATGTCTTCAGTATTTACACTGTTTAACAACAAAACTTAAAATATTTCTGTAAAATGCATCATTTTTTGCCATCATGGTAACTCTTTTGTGTTGGAGATTAACAAGACAGCACAGTAGGAAGACAGAACGACCAAATGTTTGAATTAATTTGATGATTTATTCAATGTGCACTGCCTTTTGCTGTTAGAGTGCACTCCAGGGATTTGGCAATGGAGAGTAATTTATCAAACTTTATTACATTCATTACTATTTACATTCAGTAAAAATAATGTTTCTGAGACAGCACTACTTTTGTTTGTTAGTGAGTTTTATGTGGGGAAATACAAAATAACTTTTATCATATTGCTTTAATATAAAAATCAATGACTCCCACTGCATCAAAATAAAATATGACCCTTTCACACCTGTAGGAAAATGAGTTTGCCCTCTCTACCTCTAAATACATCCAAGTATCTGAATGGTCACTATTTGTGAAATTGTGCTCGCGTATAAAACATTTTGCATTGCATGAAAGATTTATTCCATGCTTAAGAACAACCTTACAGAATTTGGGATTCTGTGAATACCCGATGACTTCCTGACACATTAAACTGATGACATCAGAAAAATCTGAAAAAAATGGTACCAAAAATGTCCAAATTCTACATTCAGATACTTGACATGGGACGATAAATTCTTTTTGCAAGCTAAATTTTAAAACATTATCTTGGAAGGACAGGGGTCTAGTACTGTATAGTACTTTGTACTCGGGCAGATGGAAATCAGTAATGAGTAATAGTACGCTTATTAATTACTTTCTAGATATACTAGAAATGGACCCCGCTAATCTCTGGGGTACAGTCCTCATATAGATTACAACAGGCCACATAATATTAGTGTTTGGGTTCAACGCTGGGATTGGAATTAGTGTCTGTGTGAGCATGCATCACAACAAGTGTCTAGGTCAAACGCTAGGATTGAAATTATTGTCTCGGTCAAACACTATAGGAACTGCACTGAGCAGGTGTTTAATGTACAAATATGCCGCGGGCATGGAAAGTACGACGTCGACAGCTCAAATATATCTGTGTCACAATGTAAGTAATCTACCAGTCATGGTTACACCCCGATAGAGGTGCATGCCTTAATGGAGTAATGGCGGGGAAAACCCCACTCCATTATTTTAGTAGTATAGATGCAGTGTAAGCATCAAATGCATTTCAGTTGGGTTAGTATTCCTAGCTCTACTCCTTAAATTGCTTAAAAGTCAGTACCTTTCCATGAAATGAGTTCATAATATCTAATGGCACATGGCTTCCTTCGTATGTGGCTAAAACTTCTTCATTCGACACTTGATGTAAACCTCTGTACACCGTTCCTAATTGTATATTGTGAAATGCATCAATTTTCATAAGGAAACCCTGAAGAAGATAATTATCAATATTACTGATTGTAACAGCTATGTGTGTGTGTATGTGGTAAAACAATTGAAATTTAATATTAGAAAAGTTAAGGTGTGAGTGTAATATATAAAAGTTATAAGAACCTGTTATTAATTTACTTTTTCCTCTTTTCAACTTAGATATACATGCACGCACGCACGCGCACACACACACACACACACACACACACACACACACACACACACACACACACTCAGTGTTACATTTTTTAATGAATTTCTAGTAGAAATGAATGATACAAAATAAAACACCGTACTTCTGTTACTCATAAATAGAAAAGACAAACCTTCTGCACATCATAATGTAGACCTCTTGCAGCAAATCTCGGATTAAACTTCATGTTCTCAATTTCTCTGGGATACTGATAATACATACAATAATAAATACATTTTAGCATTAGATAGTACACTTCTTTAAGCCATGAAACAGCAAGCCAGGCACACAAACCAAGCAAGATTTTTAAAATACAACAACGTAAATTAGTTGTTTGTCTTTAAAATCTTATTGATGAACTAGAGAGTGATTAAATTTTTGTCCCACCATCAATAATAAAAATCCTTAATTAAACAACCTGGGATATATCAGTCACAGCTTTTTAAGAGACAAATAGGTTTTCATTATCAGTTGTTATTAAGTTTTATTTTTGTACCAACTTCAAATAATACCTACTTTGTACCTATGGATTAAACTTTCTCTGCCTAAATCATATAATAAATAATGTAGGTTATCTTTATAGGATGCTAATGTATAATCATAGTCAAATCCATACACTTCTATTTCAGATAGGTCTAACTCATTATTGGCAAATATACCACTTGAAGCAACGTTCCACTCTATTGGTTTATCTGTAAAATATCAGTTTTAAGATTATTAATTACTGACAGTTATCACTATATAGGCAATAAGCAGTTGATTTAGAAGGAATTCACAGTATAGTACTGTATACCAATTTTTAGATGCATTACCTCTAGTCCTGGCTACATGGCCCTACTATCACTTGCCAGCGGCGAAGCCATAGGGCCATGGCCTAGATAGTGTTAAAACCAGTAGAAGTTAGCCTCTTACAAAAACACTTGTGTGTCAACAAATTAAAACCAAAATTGTTGTCTTGTTTGTCTCTGATACTCCTGGGGGCTGTAGGGGTTCTCGCTAGCATTGTGTTAAGCCCGAGCAGTAACCTTTTTCCTATTTGCCTCTTTTTTTTAAGTGTGCCTCTTAAAAGCAAACAGATCTTAAGTGGGAGCAAAGAGCATTTGCAATTTTTAAATGGGAGCATTGCACCTTGTGGGGAACCCCTACACCTCTCACTCCTTGGTTAATTTTCCAAAAAAACAGGTAGCACATGGATAAGATGTTCTGTTCTCAGGTAGTTTTCGCCTAGTACCTAACCAGTGTGGACTCAATCAGCACAGCACGGACCTGTTTCCTATCATTCAAAACTTTTTTCTGGGTTATGCACAGAAGTTCCTGCTACTCAAACTGTCATTTCTGCAAGTTGCATGAAACTTGAACAGGTTCCTGGAGGCTTGAACAATTTCTAAGTATTCGGCAATAGTACATATGGGTATTCAAACAACTGGATAAAGGATTTTTTAAATGGAAGAACACAAAGACTCTTAGGTCGATGGTGACTATTCTAAAGAAAGTAACGACGTAGGCAAAATGTTGGACCATCTACAGTGAAGCAGTTCACTAAGAAGATGTGACAGCAAGCTGATGATGCTCTACAAAATCATCAATGGACTAGTAGCCATTAATCCTGCAACAATACTGATGCAGACAACAAGATCAATAACAACATTTTTATCTGCACTTTGTTTTCGCCTGCACACACAAGACATCTATAGACAAAACTGGCAAAGTAGACTGGAAGTATCCAGCAAGGCAACACTATATTCCAAATTTAAGAATCTTTTCCAATATGAAAGTTACCTTGACAAAATTAAAATACCAAGACATAGATATGCCCTATATATCAAGTTCAGACTTGGATCGGACCATTTATTAGAGATTGAAACAGGTAGATGGGGTCATAATAGAAAGGATATTCATCTTCGCCTTTGCTTGCTCTGTAAAGCTGGGATTGGAGATGAGAAGCACTTTTTATTAGATTGTGAAAGTTTAAAAGATCATTCCCTTTATACCACCCTATGAAGCTATACATGCCTTTACATAGCTCCTCAATGCTCCCTGTCTTTCTAATGTAGCCGCTTTTGTCTATAACGCGTTTAAATACAGAGAAGATCTCATT
>JAOXYB010062990.1:0-10498 GCA_028565635.1 Phoronis ovalis
TGAGGTATTGAAAAAACATTTTTCAACAAAAAAACAATAATTAGAAAATTATAATTTTCACCAATTAAAAATGGTTGATCTGTTGTTTTCACTTTAGAATTACAAAAGTAACCTAGAGATGTTTTTTTTTCGGCGATATAGGATCAAACACCAGCGACATAAAATAGTGAAACAAACTATAGTCTTAACAATAATAATTTATGTTTAAATGTATAAAAAGGAGCGCAGAGTGTCATGGAAAAAGAGTCTGAATGCACTAGATTGCAGGAAAAAGCACCAAATATTCAAAAATTTCCCAGACCCCCCTAGTTTTGCTTCGTGCCTTTGGGCGCTCGCCCTCAAATGCCTTTTTTCCACACCCCCCTTCAGGAAAATCCTGGATCCGCCACTGTGTCCCATATGTAACAATGAAACTAGTAGCACAAGGCTAGCAGTATTTATAGGTGGCTATTTATAGAAAAGTTTAATAGTCTGGGGTGTCATTTAATAGAAGGTGATGACCAGTATGCCCGGCGGTCAAAGGGTATATTTTTCAATCTGCATTTCCATTTATATTTTGCCTTGTCCGCGTACATCGAGAGTCTGCCATCTTAATTCTCAGCTTTAAGAAGTACATACGCTTTTTCACAATGTCAAAGAAACTACCTAAAAGAACTTTAAACACAGTAACAAAAAAATCTTATCCTCTTCCGGGTTTATAAACAATGATGTTGGATATTCTTCTCCGGGGCTGGGGTTTCTCAATTTTAGTGGTGCCTGGAATATACCCATATGTATTATTTTGTAGTGCGCCCCACCAGGATTAATTGTTAATCTTCAAATGTAACAGAATACAAAGTGTGTATTGTATCCATAGTGTCCAATACAAGTTATAAAATGGGATCTAGCTACTCAATATGTTTTGCTATTAATACAACACGTCAGATCTGATGGTATCAAAGTATGCCATCGCCCTATAAATAAGAGATGATGTCGTCTTTGGAATTTCTACAAAATTCATCCCTATCACCAGTTACCTGGCTAATATAGTAAGACAAGCTGATTATTAAATTATTTACAACAAAAGTGGCAAAAATTTAGAACTTGCTTTTCTGGCTAAATAATGTGGTATATATTAATTATGCAACACATTTCCTTCTCTATTCTTTTTCTTGGTGTTTCTAAACAGGCATAATTTTATATTTCTTTCTTTGTCCATGTACTTTGTAAAATATTATATTGTACAATTACAATAAACAATTTTTATTATAACATTCCTATGGTGAAAGATTCTGTGAAGAAATTAAATTAAAGAAATTAAAACAGTTTCTTCATCTGATTATTTTCTCACATCAAAATAATTAATTCTGAATTTATACTACTTAAATCTTTCATCACCATTCAAGATCAAGATTGTAGTACAGTTGTACGTGATTGAGAGGAAGCAAAGTGTAATAACTGTAGTCTAACTAGTAATAATATAATTTTTATTCTCTCGTATATTCATTTAATAATGTTTTCATATTTTTAGTGATCAATTCAGGGTGTAGTGTGCAAAATGTTGACATCACCAAGATTTTATTAGGTATTTAAATAGATTTTTCTTGTTTTACATGAGGATTTAAAATTTTAATAAACTAGTATTAAGTTACTTTGCTTTCTAAACAATTAGGTTCATTTGGATTTGTTATCATAATTGCACTTGTAATTGCTCTTTCTAGCTGATAGGTCATCTTTATATAAGGTTGTCAGAGGAACACAGAACCTTTTAGAAGGCAATCATTTGTGGATTGAAAGTTACGCAGCACCAGTTATTAGTTCTTCATACACAAGAGAAGAAATTCTGCTTGGATGCAATCAACAGGAAACAACAACCAGGAAGACTGTTGTTCTAAAAAATAAAGGGTTTGAAGGGTGCTCTATAAATTTCCGGGTATGTTAAATTTTGTTTTGATTTCTTAAGCATTTTTTGTAATTATCCTAATTTAGACTCTTTTGTTCCAGCACAACGTGTTGGTTTAGGTTAAGTATTTACATTTGCATCTTTTCTGGGGCAGGCATTGTATTTTTAACCAAATTAATAAAAAAGGTAAACTGCAAAATCTTTCTTGCACCTTTGTTACACTGAAACCTGGTTGCTTAACTAGGGTTTTAAGAAAATCTTGTGCCCCAGGATGTGAGAACTTTTTGAGTTATTCGCTTTAAAGTATTTTCATAATTATTTAAATTTTTAAAAAGTGAATGAATAATACGGTATCAGCCTGTTTTTTGTTGTTCGCTAAAGCACACATGTCAAAATTTTAATATGTAGGGTGAAGTTTGGAATTGCATTTTTAATAATAAATTTCACTTATTTGCAGGTTGTGCAAGGCAGAAGTTGCATTTTACAGGAATGCCAAAATCTGTATGACTACTTGCATAAGCTGCAGATTATCCATCCAGAGGCATGTACAAGTGACACTCTTAATTATGATTTTGGAAATCAGATCAAAAGTAGTAAAAGCCTTAGTTATATTAATCCACTGTGTAAAACATAGATTTTATAAAGTTTTAGTAATAAGTATGAAGTACGTGGTACAAAGTAATATAATGTAGTGTTGTGCTGGTTGATATTTGTCTGTAGTTGACATACCAAAGGAAAACATTAAAAGTAATTGCTATATCAGCTTGGACCTACTGATTTAGCAGTCATACGTAATATTAGACTTGAATATTCCTAATAATTTCTTTGCATTTGAGATCAATTTTCTTTGTGACAATCAGGTAAAAGATATTTTTTCTCTTGTTTGCTATAAATGTTTACTTATAAACATGTTTTAAAACATGTCCCAACAGTTTCCCGTCTTGCTTGTACCTTAGTATTAGTTATTTATTTCAGATAGTTATGTTGTATACTTATTTGTGGCTAATCCTTTTAGATATCATTTCATTTTGAACTGAATGTAAATGGAAACAAATCTACTTATGCTTTTGGCATATTATCTCCAACTAAAAGTTTTGGTCAATGGAAGCTTGCCATTGACTTTGGGCATTACTTAAAGTTAGTATTTGTGTACTAATTGTGCTGAATTTAAAGCATTATAAATAGTGTTATTTTACCAATTAATAATAGTAAGAATATTTCTTATCTAGATAGCATGCATGTTTTTTAAAGAAACAATGCCAATTATACAAAACAGTTTCAATGAGTAGGATATACACCTTTGTCACACCTTTCTCAGAGCTATTTCAGTAGCAAATGAATAACAGCTAGGGTTTTATAGAGATCAAATGATCTGCTATCCCCACATATTGTACCACTGTTTAAATGAATATTCAAGAGTTCAAATTTTTAAAAATCAGCAGTGGTGCATACAGTAAGATAATACCAAAAATTGTCATTTAATTCTTGTGGATGAAAAATGCAGACATTATTTATGTGAAATTTAAGGACCGTAATGAATGCAAAAATAAGTTATAAAGCAGAACAAAATTCTAGATACATGGTTATAGACAAGCTCTAGACAGTAAATGCAATCATTTTATTTTTTTACGTCTTGTATTTTTTTTTGGTAGATCTGGTGTAGCCCCCAATAGTACACCCAAGTTTACACCACGTGTTGGGACTTCAAGCATATTGCAGAACATTAGAACTTCTGATGGACTGTTAAATTCTTTGAAGCTGACAGTTGCATGTTGCATTGCTTCACCAAGCATTAGCAGTATTGAAACTAATAACCAGACATTGGAATGTCTTAAAATATCCTTTCTTTTCATTGCTGATTGTCCATTTCTTGCAAGAATCATCAATAATAATTTTTTGAATTCCTCCTGTTTGTTTAAATGTTATTACAGTATCTTGAATTATTTTCAAAGGATGTTTTAGAAAAATTAAGACAATGTTATGCTGAGTACGTTTCACCTTGGTCTGTCTTTATCTTTCTTCTTATTAACAAAATGCAAGTTATTTTCTGTTCTTGCTGTTTGTTGACAACATAACCTTAACTTATGAATGTCTTCTTCTTTGGTCCTGGAGGAATTCCTCTTATAATACCTAATATTGTCATGAAAGACGAAGCTATCATTAAAAGTGTTTTTAAACTAGATTCTTATGGCATATGTATAGAAGGAGTTGACAATAATATACAAGGCAAGTATAGACTTTTATTTTATATTTCTGTCGATCAACTCGGTCAGACATCAACTGGATGGAGAACATCTCCAATATCCACCGGATGGAGAATCACTTCCAGTCTCAACTGCAAGCATCTTCAGTCTCCCCCAGACAATGCTCATTGCTGCTTTCAATGAACAGAAGATCAACTCATTACTGGACAATATTTTTATTTTTATGCAGTTAGAAAACAAGATTAAAATGACACATAAAAAGTGCATTGAAAACATATAACCGAGATACTCCACTTAACTTAACATGCATTATAAATGTGTGTTTGTAATAATTTAGTGATTTCAGTGAATATCATTGGGTTACTCCTATTTGACAAAGTACTGACTTTTCTGCCATGATACGAGTTCTTTTGAAAATCAGTGCACTACTACTACTACTGATCAAACTACAGTTATTTGTAGATGGTGCTTTCATGGTTATATAGTTAAATGAATACAATATTCTGTACTCTATCAACATTTACTATAATTATTTTATAGATGAAAAAACAGTAAAGGCTGATGTGACATTTAAACTGAAGGAGACAAACAATTCAGTGCAATATAGCGAATTGGGTGGTGGAACGTTGTTTATGTTTGTTTTGATGGATAGTATGGCAAGTCATAATACTGTAAGCTGTTCAGGTAAACAACATTCGGTTCTTCAAGCTTCCATTTATGTCAGATCTTCTGAAATCCTTCATATCATTGCTTAAGGTAGGGAATGTTGTTCAGTATGATTTATTCACACTTTATACTACTGTAAACATTACATTTTAGCTAATTAAATGAAAAGATAAACAAACTTAAATAATTATACATATTTGGAAAGTATTCTACTCAAACTTTCTAAATCTGTCATTATTTATCTCTGAGCACTGAGCAGGTAATGTGACCTGCATGGTTGCCATTTTTGGTTTAAATTTTTACGTAAAATTCAAAAAGAATATAAGTCAAAAACTACTACACCTGCATAGTTAAAACTTTGCACAAGTAATCTTTATATACATATAGCTACAAACTACATCTCTCAGATTTTTTAAAAATTTTCTTTGCTCAGAAGATATGAATTTTCAAAGTTTAAGCATCAGAAAAAAAAATTGAGATAAAACTTTTATAATTCATATTTTGTTTAACAAAGCAGAATTTCTAAACTCTGAGGCTTTTGTAGATATATATGTAAGGAATAGTTGTGCCAAAGTTTCATCTATGTAGTATGAGGTTTTTTTGTAGATATATATGTAAGGAATAGTTGTGCAAAGTTTCATCTATGTATGAGAGGTTTTTGTAGATATATATGTATTAAGGAATAGTTATGCAAAGTTTCATCTAAAAAGTAGTATGAGCAGTTTTTGACTTAAATATTCCTTTGAATTTTACGTTTAAGGAATGTAACATTTTGACCCAAAAAGTAACCGTAGAAATCACACAACCTACTTAGAGACAAATAAGTTACACATTTAGAAAGATGTATATTTTCAAAATATATAACAATATCCCTATGAGAAAACAGCCAGTGAGCTAGATGACAAATACAAATTGTGCCACCAGATGGTACTGTTTTTACCAAAAAAATGTTTATGGCATTTTTATCATTTGTTATCATAAGGTGTTAATCCTAAGGTAAAGTACCCCATGGTGATAAATTGTTAAATTTATTGTGATGGTTCACTTGCAGAAAAACCCAACTTTAAACATGCTCTCTTAACTGCTCATCAAGTAACTTTTTAATGTGTTATTGCCAGATTTACTATTTACTGTGAGACAGAAGTTTTCCAAGTTGCTTATGATTCATAATATGAAATTTAAAAAAGCTGTTCAAACTTCTTTGAATAAAGTCCTCAACAACTTGGAAGCCATCAAAGAGGTTTGTGTAAAATTTTTATCTAATTTTATTGAACGTGCCATAAACATAGTAAATCATGTCCGTATAAGGATCCCTGTAATGAGAAAGTATATTAATGTTCTTGTTTTTGTTACTGTGAAAAGTAGCAGTTGTCAGTATTTATTACCTTTTTTGTATTACAGTGTTCTGCTGTCAAGCCACTGACAGTAGTTTTAAGGTTTTGATTTATACATGGTGTCACATGATCTTCGGAATCCTACCCAAATGCAGCTCATTTTGATGCTACCTTTAAAAGGCTTAAAAAGCACTGGACACAACCTCTCTTTATATGTGACACTGCTACACAAATTCCTGATCAAGGGTTTGTTATGTGCTTGTATATCTTTCTAGATACAAGAAAGTGTGGATAAATCTGTGCCAAAAATTGTTGATGCCGTAAGCACAATTCTTACCCTCAGTACAAATGAAGATTTTAGACAGAAAGCTTTTAATATCATGAAGGTAATTTTGTTTTTAATGCAGATATAATATAGTCAACGAAACTAAGCAAGGGAATATGTTGATATGTTCTTAATAATTGTTTTAGTTTATTTTTAAACTAGCTGATAATTGTTTTCTTGAATGTTAAACTATCTATGACATCATTCCACAACTGACAATAAAACAGGAGCTATTGTTGTTCCCACAATACACCTGCAGGTGCCAGACAAGAAAGCCTTGAAAGCTTCTCTCAAATCAAGCTTGTGGGAGATTGCGTTGAAAACATGCAAGTACAACATTACACAGCCTGAACAATCAGAAACAATGGGGCAGCCAATGGTATGTTTGTAATAACCTATAACTTGTGGTAACCATAAAAAGATAAATGTATAATTTTTATGCTAATTTACTTAACATGAAATCTACTTTCTGTAGTTCAATATTGAATGCACTCTTGGTAGTCTTGACATTTTTTTAATTTACTTTTGTTTTCTTAATTTTATTGTTCTGTTGAAAACATTGTAAGATGTTTTTATTGAACATGTTGTAATACTAGCACATATTTACCATAATGTGATAGCAGCATCAAAAGCTTGCAAATTTTGTATGGGTCACATGACTGTTTCTTTGTACTAACAATGTTCACTTTTTATTGTAGACATCATTGTCCCAGTGTTCAACTGTTACTTCTCAGGAATCCAGCAATTGTAGTAGTCGGACAATCTATTCAGAGCCACCAAGTCAAAACAGTCCTGCAGATATTGGCACTAGTTTGATTGATAGTAGATCCACATTTGAAGCACATGTATGTGTCACCATAGCATTTGATTATTCTCTTCTCGAGACACTATTCACCTATGTCACCATTTCTTGGTCCTTTTGGAATGCAGAGAATAAAAAGGCTTGTGATTGATTAATGAAAACCATAAACAAATTGAATTTAGTGAACAGATAAGATTTTTTTTTTTAATTTGCTAATTTGGTTGTGGCTGCAAGCTGTAAATAAGAAATAGGGGTGGCATATATATATAATTATTTAGCACAAAAATGCCTGTGATATTTCAATTTTTACTAGGATGATGGGAGCTTTGACAGTCTAGCATCTACATGTATTAGAGATGAACTGAGTATGTTCCAAGATGATCTAGGAGGTATTGAAAACATTGATGCATTTTACCAACAATTTGAGCAACGACTTCAGCATGAGAACAAGATGTCAACAGAGACATGTACTGGTTTACAAAATGTAAGTAAATTAAATAAGATGTGTACTAATATTTTTTTCTGTTACTACTTCCATAGTCATTTCAAAAGGTTCCTGTACAGTTAATTTTTAAAATAAAGCAAGTAATAATGTGATCATGAATATTTAAGGTGCAATAATTGTAACCTCAGGCTTTCAAGTTCTTTTTCTCAGTCATAACTTTTTTTCCAGAATTTAAAAGATGAGTGGTTTAGTGATGTTTTATTTGATGATATTGACAAGATTTAAAGAAGAAATGTCGACCAATCTACAAATACATTGTAGCGGTTTTGCTATGCTAAGTTGGTATTGTGCAATAACATCTTTGGCATATTAACACTGCTTTGTGGAGCTTGATGTTACTTTACAAATGTCCGCTGTCATAGTAAGCACAGAGATTTAATTGGTTCGTTAATTGTGTAGATTGCAGTAATCTGTGATTGTATACCTTGTATACTGTTTAAATTGTTTTGTCACACATCGATCTTTTTAAAATTTATTGTTGTCTGTTAGAATGTTACTGTTAAGTTTAATTTTATAGATTGAAATATAACGTTTTACAAAGAAAAAACTGTTAATAAGCAGAATAATAAATTAATATTTATTTCTTGTAACAAAAGTATGTATACAATTTTAATAAAAATCACAATTTAGCACAATTGTACTTGTTTAGACTTAGTATCTATTATGTATTGCATTGCACTGACTGTCTGCTTATGAACACAATAACGCATGAGAACACAATACAATGGTCTTTAGATTGGTTGTTAGTTTATACCAGTGGGTAGCTGGCTTGTGTTGCAATACCACACATGTTGTTGTAGTTACGAGCCATCATGATGTATCCTTCCTGTCCCCAAGTTTTACCCCAGCTGAAATGTTTTAAAAATACAAAATATTAAAGTAATGTAACAAAGATATATCTAACAGCTCATTTACATGTACAATAAATCGTAGGGCTTCAGCATCTAGTTTGAATATCTCACTTCATTGGTCATATATAAAACTACAGGTTAGTTCACTGGCTTCCTTCATAATGTTTATGGTACTGTTCTTCAAATGAGATATTACAGCTCATGCAAACTTTTAACAATAGTTTAGACATGTATAACATATTAGATTGACAATCCATAAGTTACCTGTCATTTGCTAAATAATATTTCGTTAAAAAATGTTTTTTCCAAGTTTACCTGTTTTTCACAAGCCAGTAAGCTTGGCCATTTTCTGTACCGTAGCCAACAGCTAAAACACCGTGATCAAGCTTCTTGGAACTGCAGACTCTGGTCTTGTATACACCAGTACGGTAAAGTTGGAAAGAAGAATGACCTGCAACAGATCAGAAAATGTCTTTAAACTAAGTTTCATGAAATCTGCCAAACTATTATTCAAAAATGTATTGTATAATATATATTGCAAGCGTACGGATATTAAATTTTGAATTTTGTTTTTATTTGAGAGATGAACAGTCCTTGCACAGACCTGAACTGACTGACGTCACAGTAATATACTTTCTATAAATTACATAACTTTTTAGTACACGCTAACTTTTGTGGTTTGTCTGTCTTACCAGCATCTATAGCGACAGAAATTGGTCCAATGGTGGCAACAGCTTGCTGGAGATCCATTTCGGATCCTGATTTGATATCAGTGTAGCCAGTATCTGTGGCACCAATATTGGCTTTATTAAATTTGCAGATGCCATTCTACAAAGATAAAACTAAATTGCAGGCACTTAATTGTTCGGTTGTCTGACGACACAATATTTAGAAAGTTTGGTCCTTGGTACGCTTATGAAGGAGTATTTGTGAGGGAAACAATTAGCAACAATTTTTCTCTTGGTATAAAGCTACTAAAAGGTGGAAGAAATAATGCAATTGTTGGTTAATTTCCTCCAAGCAATACTGAAATATTATACAAGAAAAGTGTTCTAGCCTATACCTTAGCTTTGTATGGGTATGATTCTTCTGTGTCGATACCCATGTTATTCTTGATGTAAGTGAATCCGAAATCCATCAAACCACCCTTACATCCGTGATTACCTGCAGTTGGTTCAGTAACAATTATAATCAAATAAAAAATCTTCATTATATTCATTACTTTTAAATAATAAGATAAATCGCTTAAATTGACATCGTCCACTTGCGATTATAAAATTTTACCAGTGAAGTGTTTTCTCCTTAGTTCCAACATAAATGTCGGCACCAAAAGCGCAAAAACAGTTTTTTTTCACATCAAATATTAACCTCTTATGGGTCAACCAGCATTTACCGTAAATTTAGGGGGGGAAATCATTCCTGTGGCAGGGCCAAGATAAAAACTGCTCTTGAAACAGATATTATCAAACACTTGCTGCCCAGTTGAAAATCGTTTAGAACGCTGTTCTTATGTTATACTATGTAAGTACAAAATAAAAGATGAAACATGTAGTAACAGCATAAAGTCTTATTTGCTTTTGATGTAACTAGTATTTTTTTCCAACAATCCAAAATACTTGTATACGAGGCCAACCAAATACAAAATAAATTCGTAAGGCAGTCGTATACAGCTTTGGGAAAAACGACAGTGAATGTTCAAAACGGTATGCTGTGATGTTTAGAGCGTGTTTGCAAATAAGTTAAAAATGGTACCTCGATAGTTTTTTCTGGTAGCTATAATAAATACAATCCCAACGAGACGTAGTTTAATTTACTCAAAATTGATTCATAGTTTCATGGTGTATATGATAACTTTATGCAAAAACGTTTAATTTTCATGGTTGAGATCACATCAAAGTATTACTTGGAGTTTTAACTTATTACTGTGGC
>JAOXYB010063001.1:0-10497 GCA_028565635.1 Phoronis ovalis
AGTTGAGTATATAAATTGTATTATTGTGAAAGGTAATCACTCTGTGTTAAACTTTTGCATAGTAAACATCGTTAAGTGTTTAAATAAAACAATTCTATAATATGTCAACTTATTTGAGAACAAAGTTTGATCTGTGTGCTTACATTGCATTGTGGTTATATAAATACTACTTCTTGTTTTTACGTTCTCAAGTCTCATAATGTATTGAGCGAAATAAATAGGTTGATATTATTTTGCAAGTGTGTTCTTTAGACTAAATATTATTGTTTGTAATAACAAGTTTATAACTTTGTAAAGGGTATCTTAAGCCGTGTAATAATTCCAGTTTACTTTTTAAATTTTCATAATTGTGAACAAAATATTTAAATATTAATACATGTTTTTGTAATACATGTGAAATGTGAAAAAATGTTAACAACAATGTTTTGTAATATAAGTGAAGTGTAACAAAATATTAACAACAAAAATACACTCCAGTTGTTTTGTTCTTTATTTACAATCAATCATCAACATATAGTCATCTCGTTCACCGCCAGGGGGCTCAGTGTTCCGCACACATGCTGATGCAATATTAAAAGTACTCAATGCATCCTGCTCGATGCATCCTGCTCGACTCACAGGATGTGCCATCCTACTCGACTCATACTAGTGTTTTCGTAGCCTTCTATTCCCACTACTATAGATCCGCAGGATTTTGCTGTAGTATGTACCTTATGATTTTTATGAGATGTCATAAAAAATTAATTAAATTTTCTGCGTTGCATGCATAAGTCTAAAAATACCACTATAACATACCTTGAATGTTAAAGTTTCAGAAAACAATTATTTTATATGAAGAAAATGTAATAGGGGTTTTTCATGAATATTTATTTAACCGGTGACGAGGGTCCAGCTTAGCCTTAAGTTGCATCGAATGCAGAAATTCGTCTTAAAAATGAGCAAATTATGCATACTTCTCCGACTCAGCTTTTGATCTCGTTAGTGTCTCACTCCTATGAGATAAGGGTAGATAGATAAGCGTATTTCTTAGATCAAGTTGAACCAAATATGGTTATATTGTGAATTTTCATTAACTCACATTACCAGAGGTAACTTTATATATTATGCACTGGCGATCTGAGAAAATATTGCAAATAATGACAACTTATTGTAAAAGAGAGGACTTGTGCTACGCAGTAAATAATTTTTGCTACGGTGGGGTCACGGGAGGTCAAAAGGTCCAGACCCATACATTTTACCTAAAATTTGGGATCCATATTCCGTACTAATACTTTTGAAAAAAAAGGAATGTAATTTGAAACTGTTATTTAGCAATAGGAGCCATTTTGTATTTTTCCCAAATCTAAATATTTATATAGCTATAATAAATAAATAATCTGGATAAAACTAAAATAATAGCTTTCCGGAATGGTGGTAGTTACAGGAAGTATGCAAAATTGTCATTTAATGGTAGTAGTGTGTCAGTAGTACATTTTTACAAATACTTGGGATTATTTTTTACCCCAAAATTGTGTTGGACATTGACCCAAGAATCACTTGCTGCTAAAGCTTTAAATTTATCAAATCTGTGTACTATACATGTGATTAGTGACTTATTATGCAGTTTGTTTGATAAAATGGTGTTACCAATTTTAACTTATGGGGCAGAAGTCTGGGGCTTCAACTCAAAAAATTGTATCGAGAGAGTTCAAAATAAATGTTGTAAATTTGTCATGGCAGTCCCATCCAGCACACGTAACGCAGCAGTTTTAGGTGACTGTGGTCGAATTTTAATATTTACTGTGTCACTGTGTAAGCATGTTAAGTTTTGGCTTATATTATTGAGAATGGGTAACGACAGACTCACAAGAGCAGCATATAATATGATTTATGAACTTGACTGTGTTGGTAGAAGGACATGGTGCACTGAGATTAAAGATATTTTATTTGGATATGGTTTTGGCATTGTCTGGCAGGAACAGGGTGTAGGTAACGAGGAAGTGTTCATGAACATGTTTAAGAAAGGGTACGGGATTGTGCTAGGCAGAAGTGGTTTAGTAACAATTCAAATATAAAAAAGCTATTTACCTATAACGAATTCAAGACTTGCCTCCAACCTGAAAATACCTGATTCATATCACAAATAATAGACTTAGGTCAAATATGACTAGGGTTAGATCGATGTTCAGCTCATGGGTTAAATATTGAGTTGGAACATAGATTATGTATTAGGAGAAAACAGAGTAGAACATGAATTGCAGTTTATATACATCTGTCCTTTGTATAATGAAATAAGAAAGAAATATATACCTGCTGAGTATTGTAAGCACAAAACAATGTTTAGTCTTGTAAACTTAATGAATAACCTGAATAGCACACTTGTCTGGGATGTAGCTGATTTTATCACAAAACCTTTAAGATAAGGGAAGGTTCTTATACCTCGTCTGTAGGTGAGGAGTACATTACTTTGTAAACGTTTTTTGTTTTTTATTGTATTCTTGTGTACAAGTGAGGAGTGATCATGTTAGAAATGTTTTTGTATTCTTGTTTACATTATTTGCTTGTGATGTATTGCAATATGGGCTGGAGGTCTTCCATCATTAAAATAAAATAAATTTATTATATTATTATTATTATTATTATTATTATAACAAATATGCCTCTCATCATGATTGTTGCAAATCATGCAAAGATTGACATAAATCAATCTATACAACAGGAACGTAATAGAATACAGTGCAATATAATTATATAATTAATTATGCCTAATGCCTAATGCATAATGCTTATAATTAATGCTTGAGGGAAAAGGACAATGCTTAATACCTAATACTTACTGCTTGCGAGAAAAGGACATATACTCAATACTCAATACTCAGTACTCAGTAATCAGTGCCCAAAACGCAATACTGAAATTTATAAAAGAGTGATTTTTCAGATAGGACCATTATTGTTTTCGTGTAAAACAGTATTCGCATAGGAGCAGGCACGCGAGGATTGACAGTTCGAGTCCACGCTGGTTAGGTAGGCCTGAACATGTTGCCAGAGAGCTCGAGGTGATCAGCAATACTTGAGTAGTACTTAAAACATCAGATAATCTAATAGTTACAGGAACACCAGGGTAACACGAACTTCCTAAAAATCTAGCAGCTAGATTTATAGCAGCGGAGCAGGGATGTCTAGTGATCCATTATAATTGTTGGACTTGTAATCAAGGAGAGCCAGTTGGCCTAACTGCTTCAGAAGGACCTATGATACCCATGGTTGAGGGCAATTGCAGCTAGTGCAGTATCTATTTAAAAGCGCCGATTTTCAAAAGCCAGATGCTCTTGTTACAGGTTCTAATCTTTCTGATAAAAGCTAAGGGTTCTAGCTTGAACAATGACCTTTAATATAAGGAACCACTTTGCCTGGTGAAATTACTACAATTGAATCACACCAGTTAGGGTACTGGAGCAAAGGATAGTCCATGGAACAGTTGATATATTTGTTATCCTCAAAACATAACCTAACGAGTTGTGTTCTAAAGACTTGTTTTTAATGTTACAAATTATTAACTGTAATGGAAAAACGCCCTAATGTGGGTCATTTATTATCATAAACATTTCATTCACAATAAGAAAAATTAATGTGAAACGAATATTGCAAATTTAAATCGATGCAGAATTAATAAGCCATCTAGACATATTCTATTATGATACACTGGCTGTTCCTACATCGATAACAAAATCGATTACCCTCATGCATACCAGTGTATGCAAACCCCCAAACAGACTAATAGCTTCAGGAGAGTACTGATATCTTTAAATGCAGTTTTAAAATGAACGAAAGTTCAGGAATGAATAAGCTATCTGGTACATCAATAATTAATGTACAGAGAAGGTATATAAATGTGTCTACTCACAGTTAAGCAGCTGTTCACATTAAAGATAGAAGCGCTTCAATCAATCTTACAATAAATTGAATAAAGATGATACTGTTGTATCATATGAAGAAAACAGTATAACCCAAGTAATGTAAAAGGAAACTAGATTACTCATGAAAGTCGTCATAAAAATCCCGAATTTCTTTAGTAATCCATATTACAGGTAACACAAAACTCGTACACGTTATGGAATATGGATGTGGCAAAATCGAAACCATAAAATAGTGGAAATTTCCATCACATGATGTTAACGCATGAAGCGATATTGTTTTCGGTGTGAACGGAACAGCTGCACTTAGACAATAATTCCTACCATCATACGTTGGTCCGAGTAAACGATTAAAGAAACCCAAAGGTAAGTTGTTATTAAATCCATGCACATAGTATTAGATATTTTCAGAAGTCGTTGAAACATATTATTGTTCGTGGCATGAGTGTCTACTTCGGTTGGTTTATTCCTCAATGTAAAATGCGATATACGAAATCCCTGCCATGATCTACGAATAGTTGCTGGTACATTTGTCTAGCTTTGACATTTTTCGGGTTGATTATTTTACTAATGGTAGTAATGTAAACTTTATGTACTTTATTTCAAATGTCTCCTATAAAAAATGGCGAAATAGATTTCCGGAAGCATATAATCTCCAGCGTTTCCATCCTTACTTGCCCAGCTTAGATATCTTTGCGTGTCACCAAGTTTCAAATAGGAAAACAGATAGCAATGACATTCAACCATGACATTCAGTTTTTCCAATAAACTTCATGGCTATTATATAGTGAAATATGCGTTAGTATAATAAGTGTCACGGTCACTGAATGTATTCTTTATTTAGGTTGAAAAACATTTTAAGTCCTTGTTATCTAATTTGTTAAATTTTAAAGAATGGTTAAAATAAATAAAATTCATATTTTCCTGATCATGACCTTTTGACTCCTAAACACTGTATCTTTGTATAATATGATATCATCATTTTTGAACTGATTAAGCAGTTTTAAAAATTTGACCTACTGACCTCAAGTGAACCCCTGGCCTCATTTTTGTATGTTCCCCTCCCAATTGAGTCAATATCTCAAGCTTGGTGCCTGTAGCTTAATGCGTTTCCGAGACATTAAGGTTTGAAAATTGGGGAAAAAATGCAACCTCAATAGATTGCATGTGCTATGCAGCCTAATTGTTTCTCACCACAGCTAAAATTTCATCAAAGTTGTCGGATTTGTCATGGACAAAACCATGGTTTCATTTTCTTCAAAAATTCTAATAAAATTGATGTTTATAGTGTACCTTGGCAAGCACCCACGCCAGTGGCTAAGAAAGATACCCCTGCGTGAGTCCCATGTTGCATTAAGAAGGAATATTGTAGGTCCATATGTAGCACTCGGGATTATATGAGTGTCCTCTGGTAGCAGTTAAGTGATTTACAAGTAAAGGGCTTGCATTTTGGGAAGCATATTCAGTGGCGGATCCGGCCGGGATTTTCTAAAAGGGGGCGCCTTTTTTCCGACTATATATCTAAATTTTAAAACTGTTGTACATTAACCATAAATATTTATACAAGTATATTATATAATGCCATGCTAACTGTATAAATATAAATTATATATATAATTGTTAAAATTTTAATTTAAATTTATGGACGGATACAGGAGTTAATTTTATAAGAAGTAAGTTTATAATTTCATTACGAACCTGTCTCTATTTAATATCCTTGGTCTTTTAGAACAGCAGAGACAGCACAAAGTTTTGACTATAAAAGACTGCTCATTTAGTGGAAAGGTACGTTATGTAACCTATTTATATCATTGGTACTCTCAGCAGCCACTATATAACAAACACTATGAAGCAGCTATAAATCATACATGAGAGTACTCAGGTACATGGTATTTGATATTGCAGTTGTTTTACCTATACCGGAAATGTTTGTATATTTCTAAAATCAACCGAACTTTAACTTATGATTCAGAAGCGATACAAGGAATGGTCTTTATACAAAATATTTTATATACATTTATTATAATTTGTAACTTGTTAGTTACAATTAAATATATATGAAAACATATTTTTTTGGGGAGTGAGGCTAGGGGTTCACGGCTTCCGCGCCCAATGGTAAATCTGCACTGAATTTAGTAAATATTGATATTCCTTAATATATAAACCTTCACTTTTAAACAATCATGTAATCTTGTTTTACTGTGAAAAAATTGCAACTTCTGCGCTCTCTAACACATAGGCTTTGTACTCCACTAAGTACTTTTCGTGATTTTGTGTCTAACAGTGTAGTATGAACACCAGTACAAAAAAACAACTTTTAACTCGACCTGCCATAGATATATTGAACCTGTTGGAGAATGCATGTCTACACTTTGAAAATCCATGTCAAGGATATTTTTTTTATAATTAGCTGTCTATTAAATCTATCCATTTACTTCACCAATTTGCCTACTATCTCTGTCAGGATGGATTCCCCACTTGGCTTATAGTTGGGACGAAATATCTGATGTGTGTTTCTGTGGTGTATCTGGGGATCTGCACAGCAAATTTGTGTTCAGAAACAGAAGATCTGGTTTCGGACTGCGTCTTCCATTACTTTGCTAATGAATGCAAGAAATATATTGGACGATAGTTTTGTGGATCTGCTTTTGATTCTCTCTTTTGGATTGGGACAACATTTGCAACCTTCCATCTTTGGAAGATTCTGTCATTAAAACATAGCTGGTATAGGTGCACATAGATTTAATATTCGAGCAGGTATGCCATCAAGTCCCGTTGCTTATCTGTTTGAAATTCGCTATATTTTGACTACATGTTCTTTTAGTCGTAACGTTTAGTTTCCTGCGATGTAAGTAAAATTAAAATTGCAAACATGAATGAAATTGTCCAGCGACGAGAATGAAATTAAAATTGCATGCTCTGAATAATTTTTTTTTTGCAATGATGAGATGATGATGAAATAACAAACACATAAAACCCCTATTTACAACGAATAAACGTAATATACGAACAGTTAATCAAAGGATGATGACATAAAGAATACGCCCCCCCCCCTATTTATAACGCGTAAATGCAGCATTTTACGGAAACTTAATCAAAAGTCTGGGATAGAAAGGTAAATTTTCCTTTTTTTCATGCAATGATGATGACATAAAGAACATAATTATAAAAACCCTATTTACAACGCGTTAACGTAGTATAGTCGCTGGGCACTTACTCTCATTGACCAGGGGTGTGGTTTTCAGCGTTCTCAGCGTTCAAAATTCTGAAAAGGGATACCTTTTTCGTTCCGAACACGGTTATAATTTCACCAAACTCTGATTAAAATTAAAAATAAAAACTTGAAATTTCCTTTCAATGCCATCCCGGTATTTTACGAAAAGGACTGTATCTTCAGGGTTTGAAAGGTTCGGTGGAGCCCCCATTTAAACATTATTGAAGTCAGTGCCCGGGAGTATTGTACGAATTATTAATCAAAAGTTTGGGACAGAAAGGTGCATTTTTAAGTTGAATGCAGTGACACAAGGAACACAAATGCCAAAGAAACGTATAAAAATAAACATGTTAACTTACTTAGAATATATTCCGTATAATCTTCAAATAGGATAAAAATAAATTCCGTAGTCTTCACAGATTAAAGTGTTAAATACGGATATAGCAAGTGCAATAATCTCAGGAATTACATTTCTAAAATTGCTATGCTTGGTATCTCTGTTAGTATAACGCATGCCATTAGAGGGCAGTTTTCTACAGAGTAACACATTCCATTAAAGGTCGGGTTTTGTAAGACTTAGACATGACGTAGTTTAGACTTGACAAATTAAAAAATATTCAGAAGGATTCGAAGCACGATAATCCAGCGTTTGATTTTACTTTATAAAGAAGGAGGAACATCGTTAGAGCAACCATTTTTGACGGAATGCACGGCCAAAAAAAAATCTTACGGATGACAAAACGAAGGCCGGTAGCGAAATTATTATATGGGTAACTTGAACATTGACTACTAAGAAACTAATAATATTATACCTCTGAAAAGTTTTCTTAAGAAACTCAATAGTTATAACATTCAGGTTTTAATATCATAAAAAGCAGAAGCTATATTATTATTTATATTGTATTATTATATATATTAATGTGACGGGACCAGAAGCTCTCCATTCAAATGTATGGGGAAAGAGACATTCTTGCCTCTACGCGGCTGAAATTTTCGCCTGAACACGTGTCTTCTCACTTAATGCCACATACCTAGCACCCTGTCTTATATGCCAAAAAACATATGGATTCTACTCCGTCCTGTTCAAGACACCAGTATTTGAGTAGATAGAAAAATACAGTTGAAACACAATTAGGTACCCGGGATCGTGCAGCAGTGCAGCCGATTTCTTTTTTTTTAAATTTAATTTTTTACTTATTTTTTTAAAAGTATTTCTTAATTACCTTATCGTTTTTTTATTAATTTCCCCCTGGTCCCTAAAAAGTGCCTTCCAGCCCCTCTAAAGAGTGCACCCAACACAAGCTGCAATTAGTTTGGTGCCAAGACTTTCATGGGAACTTTATATTTAAATAAAGGGATTATCGTTCTTCTGCCTTTCGAGATAATAAACGAAAATTGGCTAAGGTTAAGTGAGTTAGTTTAGAAAGCACGGAACACTAGCGGGTCTTACTGATCTACCGTATTCTCCCATAAACTACACTTATAATTATTAGGTTACATTGACAATATAGCCTACCACCCATGTTAATGAGACGCTGGTTTTGTAGGATTTCCATAATAAAAAATCATCCTTGCGCGAAATCCACCACTGTAAAATATGTACAATGGTAAAAGAAATAACATTTTATTTTTTGCTCTTACAGTTTCTGTACTAATGATGGAATCTTCTGCGTTAATTCCCTTGGTAAGTAAAAAACATATATACGTCATTTTTCAATTCAGTTAAGCTTATATCAAAGTGAATATAAAGTGCAGGTGTGTTACATACCTACTGTGGTGGCAGAGAGATACAGAGAAGGCAATTAAGGTGCAAAACCTGGTAGGAAATACCTGCAAATTTTTTTTTCCAACATCTTAAGGAAAGCAGATTATTTATACGTGCAGTTAAACCATCAGTACAAGGTAAAAAGATCAAGTCCATTGTGGAAATATAAAGGGTCAAAACCGATTGAAAGGTTATAATGGGCGAGAGCATATAGGCGTACTGGAGATTTGTATGTAGCACTCTAGACAGTTTCATAGTAGAGGATATTTAATTTGAACTTCAGCTTATGTATTATTTTGCATACTTAATGATGAAAATTAAACTAATCTATTCTCGTGTACAGAGATGGTTTACTTTATAACTTATTACGACTTTTCAATCGCTCGAGATCCGTTATATCTCCATATATAATGGGCGAGAAGGAGTAGTTTAACGGGTACTTTAGGGATGAGATGGAAAAGAATAAGAAAGTTGCATACCAACTGGTTTAAGATGGTAATAAAGAAACTAGCTGCAAAGTTTACAAAAAGCAAGACTTATTTTGAAATGAAGTTTCACTGATAGTGCAATAAATTATGAGGATCTTTTCACCCATGTATCAGATCAAGCCTCATTATCTCATACTGTTAACTATAATTCAATTTCATTCTCTACAGTAATAATCAAAAATTGAATGCTTTAGCTTATGATATCTGTTTTGAAAAGGAGCTTTGTTTACTTGGAAATTGACACTTAGGACATAACCACTAAAAGAAAGCAACCTTTTATAGAAATGTCATACAATTTCGTCGCAAATTGTAATAAATTATTACATTTTAACATGAGATTCAAGATGCATTTAAAATGTAATAATTACAATATTTTGTCATGAGATGCGTTGCAAAATGTTGTAGTTAAAACTAACTGACCCCTAAGTGACCAATGCTCTAAAAACATAACTCTTGGAAGATTAAAGCAATTTTAAGATTTTAACTTTTTGTACTCTAAATGACCTTTGACCTCAATGTGAAACCGCAAGACTGTAGCACCAGTTTGTTTCTTGAATTACAAACTCTTTGCGGTTGGCACTGGTTAAAAAAATGCTAAAAATAAAAATTTGATCTCTTGAAATGTAAACGACCTCAAAACTAGCAATTTGACCTACTACCTCAGTTTGACTCCTGAACTAATTTTTGTAAGTACCCTCCCGTGTACCTAATGCACATGCAGGTCAGTTTAACCTCTAAAATTCTTTAACAAACTAGACATTTTGTACAAGCAGCCTTACTTGCAACCATTCCCTCAGTCTGAATAAATGCATCCGTTAGTGCTACTTACGTACCTTTAGTTGAGAAGGTACGAGGCACTAACGGATGGATCTATTCAGACTGCCATTCCGTCAGCAACACCTACATTCTGTTGAGTACACTACTCATTCCATATAAATGAAATTAAACACAACATAATTAGATGTATTTAGAACATTATATAATGATTAAATAATGGATAGTGTTAAACGTGCTTGACAAAAGTCACTTGACATGAGCAAGTGAAGTTTTGCATTTGATGAACTAGACGGGACCCGTGGTAAACCACGGATATTGATAGAGATGTAGGTCACGTAAGGCCGAGTTCAGATATGTTCA
>JAOXYB010063023.1:0-10496 GCA_028565635.1 Phoronis ovalis
TTTCAGAAATTATAAAATCTGAAAAAGGGGGTGTGTACGAATAACGGAGTTGTACGAATTGAGAAGAATTACCGTAGCTATCAGGTATTCACATAAAAAAGTTTATCTAAGAAAATGCTGAAATTATGGGGTTTGTGCCTTGTGGTAGCTATACCCCCACTATTGTAACAAGTATTCTGCAAAAATACTGTATAAAATTCAGTACAGTATGAATTGTTTGATGAAAGGGATGTAATTGTGATATACAACAGGAAAGAAAAGTAATTACTGTTGCTGGTAAAAAGTCTGTGTTTGCTAAAATAATCCAAACAAGTCAGGTCTTGCCAAGGTCATTATGTTTTGAAACATTGTGTAGCATTTGAACTGACCAAATTGGGAGTGAAAGCTTTTTAGTCTTTTCTTAGTGTCTAGTGTTGTATTTTTTAAGCCTTTTTTTCTATAAAAAATTATGCATGTTAAACATATGTTCTCTTTGTCTTCTTGAATATATAATTTATCAGAATATTATAATTGTACTAAAGTTTAAAAATCCTTAGTTGTTAATACCACTAATTTTGAGCTTATCATAGCTTAGTGCTGCAGACACTATGTCTCAGATTTTATCATTTTATCACAAAAAAGTTTTGTACACTACAGTCAGTTATAATTAAGTTTGTTTCATTAAAAATACTGTTTTAAATTAACTGACAGCTTGAAAATTGCTTTTTGATGGTATAAAATGAAAAAACACTGGAATACTGTTGGGGATGGATGTCTTTTCATGCATTGTCAAAAATTCCATACTAGACATAACACAACCTCAATTTGCTGTTACCCTGAAACTCATTTCCAACTTATTGTATATTTTCATGTGACAGGTCAAAGTTTTTATTTAAATTACACCAAAATATACTGTAGGCTGTAGGGATTTTTAGAAACATACAGGAAATAGTTCAGTTTTTCTTCAGAAAGTTATGTCAGTGGTAAATTGATTATACATCTAGTAAAATCAGAAAATGTTGTGGACTTGCATCTAATGCTGTTTTTATTGTCATTTAGTATTGACTTATAGCTACTGGTCAGTGACAGTGTCAATTAAGCTCACTATAGGTAATATTTATTCTTGAATTTAATACAGTATTATTGAGTTCTTTTAAAAAATGTAAATTCTTATAAGTTATCATCTATTAAAATGTTGTTGTTTTTGGCATCATGCAACAAATGGCAATAGAGTCATCCTTTTTGTATATAAGGCATCAAAATAGAGAAAAAGACCATAAACAGAATAGAAATTGTCCACACCAACTGCAAACATAATACAGATCTGGATACACATTGCTGTGTATTGTGATATTTGACTACTGACTGAAATGAATACCAGACAATCTGTAACAATTCACGTCTTTTATGAAGCATAAACTAAGTTTTGTGACTATTAAATCTAATGAAATGAAATGTGTATTATTAATGTGCTGGAATGAATGGACAGATCAATAAATTGAAATAAACCATTTAAAACTCTTAGGTAATGTCATAATATGTTTCTCAAAGTTCAGTTATGATTCACAGCACAACTTAAGTAATACACAATGTGCTACAACTCTGATAACAGTAGCTTTATTCATAGATAACTCATAGGTTTTTAATGCAGCAATTTTGAAGTAATTTGTTTCATATTAATCAGCTGTATCAGCAGTATACAACAGAATTCTAACACCTATCAGTTGTGTGAGATTTATCAAATTCTTATTTAAATATAAAGTTTGTAGCTAATTAATAACCTGTAATTATTAGTGATAGATTGCTGTGTAATAGCATAATTTCATATTATGTTTAAGCAAATTTATAGTTTAAATTATTCCTCGGGTTCTGATCCATGTTTTTAGTGCCATAAATATTGAATGTTGTGTAGAACACGGATTGAAATGTCAATATTTCAAATCTGAAACTCATTTTTAGATGTACAAACACATTCCTGTCCTAGTAAGGTAGCAGTCTACTGATTTGGTAGCAAGTTTTATAAAATCATATTGTTTCCAAGAAAGAATTTGAAAAGATAATCAGTTTCTTTTGGCGGATATTATAATTCTAGCCATTTTTCAGACTGAATTATCTCAAAATCTACAGGCACTGTCAGAAAAGGCAAGAGCTGCTACTGAATTTATACAGCGGTTAAAGGGAATGGTAGATAGAGTGCAGGTTTGTTGTTTGCTTATTTTTATTTAATATTCTCATCTAAGAAAGTCAATGTTAGTATATAATTTGAGAAGTTATAAACTGTAGATTGAGGTAACTTATTTGTGTCTATGTTACAGTTGTAAAAAATAAATTCTGTGGAATATTTAGAGTTATTCCTTAAAAAAAATTCGAAATTTAATCTCCAAACTGTAACACTACGATTTTTCAATCCTCACTCACTATCTCTTATCAGTCTAAAGATTGTGAACATTTGTATTTACAGGAGAATGCTGTAGAATTTGAAGCCAGTATTGTTGCACAATGTGATGCTCTAGTTGACACAGTGAAGAGAAGAAAACAGCAACTTTTAGACCATATAGAACACGACAAAGAAAACAGACAAAAAGTGCTTAAGGAACAAGTCTCCTCATGTACACAGAAACTACAAAAAACAACTGGACTGTTACAGTTCAGCATAGAAGTACTGAAGGAGAGTGATCCCATGGCTTTCATGCAGGTGATTCATCTGAATATGTTGAATTTAAGCTAGACCTTCAGATTTTTTTAAATAAACAATTAACAACTTAGATCTTGTATGGTGTATCATTAAACAATTATATAGATTTTCATTTCCAAATCTACTTTGACGCAACAGGATTGTTCCTGTTTTACTTGTAATTTAGTCTTCATCTTAAAATTCACAACAGTTTTATCAAAATTTGTAATATTTTTTGTAGTACCATTCCATATGTATTAAATTTCATGCAGGTATCTGGTGCTCTCATTAATCGAGTGTCCAATGAAGATCTGACATTTAATAAAGAAATTGAACTGGCTCCAAGAGTTCCACCAGAGTTTGAACTCACTCTTGATAACCGATCAGTAATGCACTCTATTGAAACGCTCAACTTCTTCCAAATGAAAGGTAAGCATTCATATCAGATTTGTGTTACTATTGTCTGGCTGCAGAAAAAGTTGCAATGCTATAAGAAATCCAGTGAAGTTTCCCTTTCATGCAACATTGAATCAGATTTGTCATGTGCAAAACATAGTGCTTTACTTGTTTGTGTCTGCCTCGCACAACACACAACACTGCTTTGAACACTTAGTAAGGCTTTATGTGTACATGAGTAGCGTGTGCTTTGTAAACAGTATCAGTGTGTTCCACAGTTGTTGTAGAACAAGTAATAAATAATGAAAGTAAACTAGCGACAGAAGTCAGAAATGTGTAAATGTCAAACAAGTATTGACAGACAAAAATCATGTAGTATAATCATACAATTAGAAAAACAAGAGACACTGCATATTTCACATATTTACAATGTTCTATACCTTTACACATAACATTGCTAAACAGGTCATAATGAATTATTATTACTGTACACATTTGGGCATTACATAAAACATCCATGGAATGATGAATATAATTTAGAGAGAGAACACTCGGCTGTCAACCTAAACCTTCTAAATATCCTCCCTGCAAAGACTATTTACAGTACTATGCACTTTCAGCAGAAATTTCTTTGCTGGTATAAGACTATCAAATCCCTAGTTTCAGACTTTCATTGTTATAGTGTAAGCAGATGGGATTTATTCGTGCAGAGTGCATAGTACATCATGCTTAAATCCTACAATTTTTTCTTGTCAAGCAGTAAAAAAGTTGAGCAACATGTGTTTTGAACACAGCTGGTACTAGTAGAAAGATTAAGGTAGTGGTAATGTTAAACTGTATGTGAATAACATATTAATAAAGTAGCCAGAGTTTTCTTAACAAAAAAATAAGACTTCACAGTCTTGGTAGCTAATTCATACCCTACTAGTCTTTCAACAAGAGATGTCAGTTACCAAAAGTACCAGATGTGTAGAAAAAACACTTGCTAATCTTCTATTTATTCTTGACTTTTTAATTTTTAAATTTCCAAAATTTTTCTTTTCACTAATTTCACTTAGCTGAAAAAGAGGGTGAGTATGACAGCCAATATGAGACACCAGAGCTGGGTATGTTTTATACTAACATCCTATTAATGTACTCACCCAGCAAGTATTTCCCTTTTAGTTGAGTTCAAGATAATAGGCCAATTAATTATGGCACATTATCCCATTTGGATTACCAAAGTCATTCAGTTATCACTGTACATGTATTTAATAAAAATGTCACTTTATGTCTTTATTTTGTCCCACCTTTTTCAAGTTTATGATAGGACAGGTGTATTGTATCTTGATGTTTGTAATTTGTTTATGTAATTTATTTAGCGTTTTTGTGATAATGTTGTAGAAAAATAAAGATTTACTGTAAAAAATAATGGTTTACCTTCTAAAATTCATATTTATTTAGTGTTCCACAATACTTACCCTAACACTAAGTAAACATTATTCTCAACAAGATATATTTGTGTCCAGAGTTTTTACATGTAAGACTGGTCTGGATCATGTTGGTATGGGGAGCTTCCAGTATGTGTTTAGCCTATTTGATCATGTTTTTTTGGGGGATGTCCTATGCCTGTTATATAAGTTTTACATGATAGAGGCTTAATCTTCCAATATGTTGCACATTGTTGGTTCTTATATAGTTTATAGAGGAGTGCCTAGAGGAGTGAGGTATTAAAGTACTAAAATGTTAATCCTAGTTATTGTCTTCTTTTTTACCTGCATGTCTGTGATACAATACAAGCATGATTTTTTAACAAACGCTATGTAATCTTTTGTTGTTTATTTATTGTAAGCTGTTCTAGATTGTTAAGAAAAAACATCTGGGAGAAAATGCTGTATTCTCCATAATGCTACAATAGTCAGCTGTTGCTTGAATTATAAATTGAAATAGTCGGAAAATTGGAAAATCAGCTAGTATTCATTAGGAAATTTAAATGCTTGTGTATGAGTCTTGGGTCTTAAAGTACTCCATTATGATTTTGAATTACATGTGTTTGAATATTTGCATTTATCAACATTTGTATTTTTATAGTGCCTGGTGCTCCCATGATCATCCCAGAAGAATGTAGTGCAGAAAATAATAGTGTGACTATAGCATGGCAACCATATCCAGGAAGTGTTGTCAATGGTTACTATTTAGAATTAGATGATGGTTCTAATGGAGAGTTCCGAGTAAGTGTATTACAGAGACATGTGGACAGCTGACATACGTTCTTAATTATCATTATAGGCTTCTAAACACGCCAATTTAACATTGATAGACTCAAGGTTTGGGTGCATTGATTGAAAGAAGCGGGATTAGAAATCTACACCCACTCTAGTGCCAAAGTCGTTGAAGTGGAACCGAACTGGAGTCTGAGTGACATTATTGTGATATGTATTGTTTTACTATTATTACAGGATGTGTATTGTGGTACAGAAACTATTTGTACCATGGATGGTCTTCACTTTGACAGCATGTACAATGCCAGAGTTAAAGCATACAATCACAAAGGAGAGAGCCAGTACAGTGAATGTGTTGCCTTGCAAACTGCAGAAGGTAAAAATTTGCTTTTCCAGTATTTTTGGCAATCTTGTACTGAACTTGTGATGAACTATGGTGTCTTATCAGGTTTTAAAATATTTCTGTAAGTGTTTATTGAAAGAATGTAAAATGAGCATGTTCCTTGATGGTACAGATAACCTCAAAAATACAGGAGTTTTATCTTGTTCAATGCTTACTTTGGCAATAACATGTGCTTACTAGTTAATTTGCACATTTTGAATGATATCTAGCTAATTTAAATTTAATTGCTGATTTATTTAGTGTGACTGAAGAACTTTGCTTCAAATATTTTTTGTAATTACTCACATATATTCATGTTTTTGGCTTTTTTGTTTCAGTTGCTTGGTTTGCCTGGGATCCTTCAACTTCCCATCCTGATCTCATTTTCTCTAATGACAACATGACAGTAACATGCAGCAATTATGACGATAAGGTGGTGCTAGGGACAATTGGTTTCTCTAAGGGTGTACATTACTGGGAAATAGTAATCGATCGTTATGACAATACTCCAGATCCAGCTTTTGGTGTGGCTCGATTTGACTGCATCAAAGATGCTATGTTAGGTAAGGTTATAATGTTAAACTTTTAAACATCGCTGAAAAATTGCAGTGCATAGTTTGCTATAGTATGATTAGTATTTACAAATTTTATTATTCACCTTGTGAGCATTTTTTTAATTACGTGATAGTGTAAATGGATAATTGTGTACTGGAGTAGATGTAAGACTTCCACTAAGAATAATAAAGCAGATCGTTTGTTGTCAGTATGTAGACTGATGTTTGTAAGAATTTGTTTTATGCTGAACAATGCCTTGTAAATTTATTTCTTTAGCACAAGGTGTTCTAAATAAAAAAATATTGCTATTGATAAATGTTTCAGGTAAAGATGACAAGACATGGAGTATGTATGTTGATAACCAACGAAGCTGGTTTATGCACAATGGCGAGCACAGTGAACGCACAGAAGGTGGGCTCAACCAAGGGAGCGTCATTGGGGTTAAACTTGATCTCAATAATCATACACTCTCATATTTTATTAATGATGAACCTCATGGACCAATAGCATTTACCGATTTACATGGTGTATTTTTCCCAGCTATTAGTTTGAATAGAAATTGTCAGGCGACATTACATACTGGGCTGGATGTGCCTCAAGAGAGCGACTCGGAGGAGGAATAATTTACGCATGTAAAAATAGTAAATAATTATTAGCATCACTTTCTCTATCTTAGGGATAGTAATAAATTAAAGTAGTACATTGTGTAAGGGCTAGTGAAAAACTTGTTCTTTGGTGCTTTTTAAAATTTTTTTGACAGTCTCAAAACTGCATTAAATTAATTTAACAACCGAAGGAACTGTTAATAAAAGTGTTATTATATGAACAAAGGTGCTTCTTTAAGCTGTCATTCGTTAATGGCATTGCTTGTTTGTAAATTTTTCTGTACATGTTTCTTTGTGTTACATTTAGATATTATTTGAGGAATATGCAGTTTAGCCAAGTTGTCTTCACTTTGAAATCTTTTAAATATTGATGTAACAACCAATGGAACTAAAGGGAAATATAACTTCAAAAATGTACGCTATACCAAAACATGTATAGTTATTAAGTACACAACGATGAATAAAACACTAAACATGTCTTTATTTGCAGACTATACTTGTATAGAAGTTCAGGATATTCTGAGTGTTGTGCACAAAGATACATATTTTTTTTGAAATGATCAAAACTTTGTGGGGTAGAAGTATAAGTACTATTGTTCTGTACATATATAGACAAGATTGTGGTAGTGTGTTTGTTGTTTGCTAAGTATAACAAATCGTGCATCTGATCATGTCGTGACGTTGCCATTTAATTGTTTATCCGTTATTATTGTGTTTCTTACCATACAAGTTGCTCAAAGTCCCTGATTGCTTCATTATGACATATACTTTATATTGAGCACATAGTTGTGTATGAATGTGAATTACATACAGTGTATTTATTGTTTCAGCATGCCTTTAGTTCATTTAATTAAAAACTTGTCCAGTTGGCTTCAGTTTATATGAAGTAAAGTGAATACAGAAAACAAGTGTCAAAGATTGCACATTATTGACATACAGGAGTGCCTATTTGTATATTGTTATATTACAAATTTGGTTCGATATTCTCACCATGGTCGAAAGCAGTGCACTTTTTGTCTAATTGTGCAGGGAATTTGTGGTATTCCAATCAGTATTATGCGCCATGGTTCTAAAACATTAGTACTAATGGATATATAATACTTCAGGATGTATTTAATTGTTGTCTGCTTAATTTATTTATTTGTTGCTAAATTAGGAATTGTTTGCTCTTTCAATTCCGTGAAATGAAAATATATATTTTGTAGATAGGGACCATAGTTAGTGTCACGTTACATAGTTTTTTACTATGTAGAAAATTACTATATTTTTATGTAGAGTTTGAGCTTGTGGAAAATATCCTAATGTGGCATTTCCCTTGTTTTGAGCTAGATGAGACTTATATCGAAGTAGATTTCCAAGTATAGAACTACTTTTTGTGTGCAGGTTATTGTAATCTTACTGTGACTGTGCAAATTAGTTCTGAAGTGCATGATTTCTATGTAAATAATTGAGGATTACAAGTTTGCTCACCATGTTGGCAAGAGTTGAAACAGAAATATTTGATTACATCCCATGGAAGTGGCACTATTCAGTTAATGATATTTTAATAAGTGGAAATCTACAATCTGTCATGTCTGGTTGTCATGTTGATATTCTACTGTTAAGCATAGTTAGTATTAATAAAAATTTCCTAGTTTGATACACCAATTATGTGTAAAGAAATTGTACCTTCTAGAGATCCAATATAGAATTTGTTATCAAAAATATTGTGTTTGTTCTTTTTTAGCCACTGACAGTCGTGTATGTTGTCATGGCATATCACCAGACAAATTACCAACTGACTATTTAATACAACTGAACAGACAGATTAAAATATTATTTCATTTTATGAGCTTCTGAGCATCACACTGAGCTTCTGAGCATCACACACACATTTGAATTTTCCAACTATTAAAATAATTATGTACATCAGAACCGAAATTCTGCAAGAAAAATTTAATATTCCAAATTTCTGCAAGTTGACAAAATGTTACAACATTAAATACTAGGGAACCTACAACAGATGGGAATGTCAAGCAATGACTTAACACAGGATGCAGCATAGATTTTTTTATTATGCACTCGATATGTATGGAATTGATATTAGCCGATCCAAAAATGTAGCAATGTGGCAACATACTGACAATAATATATTTTTAATTTACAAAATCTAATGTCATATCAAAACTGGTTCTTGTGTACACTGGTATATTGCACAAATCTATGATTTAAAATACAAATGTGATAGCTTTATATACAATTTTACATAATATTTAATTACGGTAACAAAACATTAGAAGATAAAATGCAGCTTTTTCCAGATATTCATGGTATCGATCTTTAGAAAGAATATTTAATGTGTATGTTGGTGCAGTAATTAGCTGATATTTAGTCAATGCTAAATTGAACCACATCTAAAAGGAAAGTTCCATAAAATTCTTTACATAGTTTATTGCCGCCCCATTTTCTATATGCTATCAAGTACAATAATATCTTGAACGAGAATTATTGCTAGAATAAATTGAAAATCTCCACGTCTTTTTACAGTATTAAAACAGTCCTCCTATCAGATGACTTCACAATATCTTTATCAAGGATTTTTACATGTTTTTGATGATCTGTCAATGATCATTACATTCCCATTGTAGTTGTGCATGTTTTTTATCAATTGGTGGGCAGAGTAAAACTATACTTGAAGCAAATTTATCCACACAAATAATAGCCATTCAGAAATTCATCAACTTGCTGATGATCTTAACAATAAATTGTATTCATCAACGTTCAGCAACAGAAGTTTCCGGTTTTCTAATATTAATGTTGACATGAGATAGCTATGAAAGTTCTTAACAAGTAATTATGCAATCATCATTTCTTCTGTTTTGTTTCTGATATATAAAATAATTTAGCAGTTAAAATTGCACCAGTTGCATTTTATGATCATTTTATCCAGAATGAGGTGTAGGTGTTGGCTTTGGCTTGTTGTGAGAAAAAAATTTCCAATAAACAACTCCGCCTAATATAGCAAGTTCAACAAGAATGACAACAACTAAGATGAGCTTGTTTGTCATAAGTCTGAAATTAAAAATAAATAAACATTAGTAAAACATCAGGTTACATTATCACAGAATACAAAAGAAGCCAAGGATTTCAGTGTATACAAGAGAGTTCTATAAAAACAGGTCACAGCGGTAAAACGGGAAGGATCCTTTGGAGAAATGACAAGTCACATAATTTACTGAGAAACTGGTGTTCTTTTTCTATTCTTAACATTCACATAAGTGTTGTCTTACAAATAATTACTACAAGTTCATTCTATAAAATAACTGTAATAATTATAAAGGATTTATGGTAAATGAATTTTTGGGAAATGTACAGATCATGAAATTATACAAATCTACACATGTGATAATATGTCAAAAATACAGATGACAACTGTGTTTAATAATATATATTGTACTATTTATAGGTTTATAAGTTTATCAGAGCCAATAATAGTATTGTTAATAATATTAATCCACCATTCACATATAAGGATGTGAATTTCAATTTGTTCTGCATGTACTTATTTACTACTGTTTGCCGCGACCCCGTGGTGTTTTGGTACTATGCTATTTATTTAGTTAATATTGCTGTAAAAGCAGAACTAGAGCGGCACCCACTAACTATAGATATTATTAAACTTAGCTTACGGTATTGGACAAGAATGTCTACTCTGCCAGACACTA